>JAPMOR010016762.1:91141-123883 GCA_026543865.1 Argiope aurantia | reverse complement strand
TCTATATTAAAACAAGAATGCAGAAAAAACAAGAATGCATTATTACTCCTATATTAAAACAAGAATGCATTATTACTTCTATATTAAAATAAGAATGCAGAAAAAACAAGAATGCTTTTTTACTTCTATATTAAAACAAGAATGCATATTAAAGCAAGAATGCATAAATGCATTACAATAGATTTTCATATGCATATTCCATTGAAATGGAATTGATTAATTGAAATTAATTTCAAATAATTTTTGAAAAACCAAACAAATGAGATCATTTCCTAAGTAAAATGCATTTAAGGATTTATGTGAGAAGGTTAAAAATTGCAGAAAAGATTATTAAAGAAATTATTAAATTCAAAACGCTAAAGTTTGAAGAAGTAGAGTTACAAATATGAAAAGAAAGAAAAACGATCCAATTGAGAACTGAAATCCTTCCATTTAATATTTAATTTTAAACACCTTTTTCTTAATGTCTGTTAAATAGATTTAATTCGCCTTCTCTACATATATCCATATCCTTTTGAGCAAGTGTTAAACAGAATCCAAATCATACGAAGTCCAATTAACCACCATAATTACGTATAATTTATTAGTTGCAAACATAATTAAATATGTCGAGACATACTACATGTTGTTTTGCATTGTGTTATGACACCACACATTCCTCTTTTTTCATGACATGCAAAAGATTCCAAAATCAAAATGGCGTTGCGCATTTGATGTGTGGTAAGTGAGCATGATTGGTTTTTACCAATACATTAAATATTCAAAAAAAGGAAGAATCAAAAGTTATAAATTTCTGCTAAGTAGTAAGGCTTTCTTTTACTTTAATGGCATTAACAATTTATTTTTACAATGAAAAGATTTTAGCATATGAAATAAGAGTTCCCTATTTTTAAATTATTTTCAGCATTTTTCAATTATTAATAAAATTAATTTAAAATTCTATCAGACCTTTAATTTAGATTTAAAATTTTAATCAATGGGTAGTCTAAATTTCACTGAAAAATTTACTTTACACAAAACTAAAGATATGCTCTGCATAGAATTCAATAAAAAAGATTTTGATGTGCTATACAGTTTGATTTGTTTTACTGTACTGAATGCTTCTAGTAAATAAGCATTATATGCAGATGTTTAATTAGTTCTGGAAATATGAGAGAAAATGAATCAGACAAATCTTCTATGAACTCGAAAATCATACAATCCATAAAAGATGGCTATATAATTTAGACTAAAGATGAGAAGATCATTTTAGTTTAGTTTAGTTATATTAACGTCCCATTGTAAAGCAACACTAGGACTATTTTGGGACGGACCTCGTAATTTTGAACCGTGGTCAGATGACGAGGATGAAACCTGAGCTGGCACCCCCTCTCCACACCACACCACACCACACCAGCGGGCGGACGTTTGGCATGACGGATTTAACGTGCAACAGACCCCCTTACACGACGGTTCTTCGGTGGAATCGGGTCTCGAAGATGAGAAGATCAATCAATTATTATAAAAACTGAAACTTTGATCTTAGAACATGAGTACTGATTAATATTTCAGATAGTTTTACATAAATTATTTAAGGAATTATCAAAAAATATACTGTCAAAAACAGTATTAACTTTTATTAAAATAAAGAAAAAGTTAATACTAAAATAATGTGACAATGTATTAATTATCTTTTACTTTATCTATGTATTATCCATGTAACTGTGAAGAAATTGTCAGAGAAATTCCATTGCGAAAAAATTATTCTCTTAAACATACACTCCATTTTGTAATTTGCAAAAGAAAAAAAAACTTCCTATATTACTATTAAATATTTGCAAATGATTGCAGACAAATAAATGCGAATTATTTCAAAATGCTGGCAAAATTCTTAACAATTATAAGAATAATTTCTTCCAAACGATTTCTGAATGATTTAAAAGAAATAACTATTATTTTTTTTGATAGCAGTGTTGTTACTTAGAAACGGTTATTTTTAAATGCAATTTCGAATCATTTATATTTTTGAATGCGAGTATGTAGCGAAAACTTATAAGAGCTTGAAAAGAAGAAAGAATGGATTTCAAAACGATGTTTTTAAAATATCACACCTGTTCTTCTAGAACGAATTCTATTATTAGATGAATTTTTCATCATAATATTGAAAGCAATCACTGGTACATGTCCCGTACACATCTCGCGGCTTTATTGTTATGATGAATGAAACAGGCGAAATGTTTAAAGATGTTCCATGAATCACCAGTTGTTTCGCAACCACCTGCATTTTGGCGGTGTCTTTTCAGGTGCAGACTGTGGAAAGTGTTGACAAATGCTGGGTTTGTTCCAAAGTACTTGGATGCAAACGATTCAAACTGTTCAGTGTTGCAAAATATGAATTGGGAACATTAATTCCCCAAGATTATTTAAATGAGTAGGCGCATTTCAGTTTGGGGAGAAGAGATTTCGGAATATAAACTGAAATTAATCATATACCCTTGAAGGCATTCTGTGCTTTGCCTATCATATGCCTTCCGAATGAAAAGTTTTAAATCATAGAATAGGTTTATCTCGATTCTCTATATAGCAAATAAACTGTGCTAGTAAGAGGGTAAGTACACGTACCTAATAAAGTTTTGTAATAATAAATTTAATTACAATTTTTCACTTACCAATCTTCAATATTCACGTCAGAGTAATTCTCCATTTTCAACCATCATTTTTCTAAAAAATTTATTTGTGCTGTATTACCATTTATGGCAGGTAATTCCATGCAATAACTGTGAGAATAACGGCATGTCTTTTTGAACTGAAATTTTGTTAAGTAAGAGTGGGAGTAGTAGGTATAAAAGCACTGTTACTTATGAACCCTATTAACATAAATGCAAATATTTATCATTAATGCAAATATTGATCTGAAATGCGAATATTTTACTGAAATAATGAGCATTATCAAACGAATTTAAATTAATACAATTCATATAACTTTCATAACTGCAACAGCCTTTATTAAATCCACCAGTGCAATTTCGGTACCTAAATTCGTCACCTTCTTTGTAATTTCTTTAGCACTGAAACTAAGGTAATTATAAAGATGACCACAGTGGTTTGAAATACAAATCTCTATGATATTATTTACTATTTTCCAGGATTCTAGAGCGGGCATAGAGCTGTTTTGACCTTTTTGGTCCCAATATTTTAGCAGTCTTTTGCATTGTTGTTATTCGATTCCTTCTGAATTGTAGATTCTATTTTCGATTAACCTGTACTTTTCAAAAATTACTTGTACCTTTTAAAGTAATTTTCGAATTCTTCCTTGTTTAAATCAGTGACTTAGTTTATGCTTGTAGGTTTGGACTTTTTAAAATTACATGAATTCCTTAGTATCTGCTGCATGTAATTATCCTATACAGAATTTGTTTATTCAGTAGGTACTTTTTCAATAAAAATTCACTAAATTTCTCTGAAAATAGCCTATTGCACAGAAAAATGTGGAAATTACGCTATTTGTAGCTGGGAGTTATTTTTATTGCTTACAAAAAGATATTTTACTTAAAAAGCTAGAGGCGTTAAATTATAAGAAAAGCTTCGATTTCCTTCAATGTCAGAAAATAGAAAAGAGAAATTAGAAAGTGAAGAGATTTATTCTAAAACATATCGCTTCTACCTTGTAAGCAGGTGATCAAAAGTAATTCCCGCGCTTTTTGCTGTAGAAAACAGCTGTGCGCGGAATTACTCACCGTTCACACGATAAAATAAAAATAATAAAAATAAAAATGTTAAAATAAAAATCGTTCTGTTTACCCCACTTCGTATCTGACATCCATTTTCGACCGCAAACAAAAAACTTTGTTACAATTGAACTAATTCAAAAAAAGAAAAAAAAAATGCGATTCTACAAACAAATACTGAACAGATTCAGAGGGACAGACTGAATATAATGCTCATTTCAGTTTTCAGTTGACCGAAAGGAAAGATGCAGGATTTTATATTCTATATGAATTAAAAAACTGTATTTTCTTAATCTTTGAATTACATCAATTTTAAACTGATTTTTCCAAACACTTCACCGTGAAATAGAAAATGATACAATTCTTACTTTTTTATTTTACAGAACTCAAAAAATAGAACAATTTTTTTTCTTGTTCACTTTTAAAGAATCCTGCTAAAAATTTTCAATAAGCCTTTAAATTTAAGCATATAGTTTCACCGAAACTTTTAACTTCCACGAATTTAATGTAGAAAAACAGAATTTTCATTTAAACTGAGCTAAGAATTCAATAGCGTAAGTCAGTTTCACCGAAGAAATTCGGATATTCTTTGCTTACCAAATGAAAAAAAAAAAAAACTGCATTTGGATATCAAGATTTGTACAACTTGAATGTTGTGTAAACTGATATTTGGAGAAAGAAAGGAAATGCAATTATACCAACAACAACATAAATTACTGTTATAAGCTTACAAATAAAATGAGCCCTTTTTAGCTATTTCTTTATCTAAGCTACCTTACAACTTTTATGGCATAAAGATGAAAATATTTATGTAAAATTTTCATCCAATGCATTTATATTTATTAGCATTATATTGGATTTTTTATGATAAAAAACGTTTTAACTACTTAAATTATTACAAGCTTACCAATTTCTTTTTTATTAACAGGTATTAATTAGGTTAGTGCTCTTCTTTCATATCATCTTACTAAATAAATAGTGAAAAGCTCAAAAGTCTATGTTTTAAAACACTACTATAATAGAGATTCGATTATTTTTTTCATCGTAATCGTGTGATGAAAATAGTTTGTAAATATTGCAGAATTTGACAAGTTAAATAAGACTAATTTTTTCCATTGAATATATTTTTGAAAAATGCTGCCACATGGATGGAAATGTAAGAGGATTCATAAATTCCATATATTTGCTCTTTTTCCCGATTTGTAATTTTTTTAATGAAATTATTTTTTTATTACTTGAAGAATGCAATTTAGGTTACCAGAAGTTAATACTGAAATTATGATTTTTGGTAATTAAATTATAACACCTTTATAATTTTGAATAAAAAGGTGTTTTTAACTGTATAGTTAAAAGATAAGACACAGGCATTTGTATTCTTCTAGGTTGGTCAAAAAATAACAAATCTATCTCACATTTCTACATTATCTACAAATCTATCTACATTATTTCATTTCAAATTTCATATTTTTATGATATACTGTCAAAAAAACACAGTAATCATATCGATCTATAAATCTTTAACAAAGCTCTATTAAACAAAAATTAATTTAAACTTTTAAAAGTTATTTCATTGTGTGATAGAATTAATTGTCCAAAGCTGATTTATCATAAAAATTATTATATTTTATTTATAATAGTATCAGATATAAATATTTATATTTGCAAACAAATAAATCCTCATAAAATTTCCATAAATTGCTCATCTAAATTTCTCTAATTTGTCATAAAAAGCTATATCGAGCTAGAAGACTAAAAATCCTAAATAAATCAGACCAGTAAAAAAATCTGAGAATCTTGGGATTTTAAAATCGTTGTTAATTGAAAACTTCTAAAAGATTGAATTTCTTATACAATATGAAGTGCTTTATACTAGATTCGTCGCAACAATATTTATTAAGTCTAGAAATTGGAATAAAACTAAGCTTAGTGCAAAAAAAACAAACAAAAACCCTTCGTATTTTGATCATTTGTCCAACTTGCTGTATTTTTAAATAGTTTTGTTCATATATACAATAACAGACAGACTTCAGATATTTAAATTTTCAAATAATTTGGTGCAAAATTCTGATACATTTTTATAATTTTGGTGATAAAATTACTATATACATTTAAAGTTATTGCTCTCTTGTGTAACAGATCGACTTCTGTCTAATGGATACAGATTTATAATTTTTATCTAAAGACATCAAAAGTATGATGGATTATTGCATGCTAAATTTTATTTACCTAGGAATTTATTCAGTTTTTTTCAATTATCATGTTTTCTCAGACAAACATAATTCCGAAAATGGTTCTTCCCCCTAAGGTCATAAAAATCTAAAACGAGGTGATTTTTCAAAGTTATAATCATTAAATTTTGAATTTTCAAGCAATTACTACGCTTTTCCTTTTGTATCCGAACATAATTCCGAAATCTGTCCTCCCAAGGTCATAAAAAGTCTAAAACGAGGCGATTTCTTCAAAGTTATAATCATTAAATTTTGAATTTTCAAGTAATTACTATGCTTTTTTCTTTGTATCCGTGGCATATGAAAAAGCAAAAAGGCTAGAGTGCAATGTCGTTGACCTCCTAGATGACAAGAAAAATACCGGCCATTCAGAATTTTTGTCATCGTCAACGTTCTCAACGGACTAACAGTCAGACCCATAAAGAAATAAGTGCTATTAACTATGTTTCCTATCTCATGTAAGAGGTGAAGGGGGAAACAAATGGCGGTGTGAAACCACTTGTTCCATAGCACCCATAAATTGTTATTCAACCTGACTTTTTCATTTCTCATACTAAAAGTCAGAATGCGTCGTGGTAATTTATAGAGTTGTGTTAAGCCAAGGGGAACTTTTGCTTTTGCTGCCGAATTTATATCCTAGGTTGACATTTCTAGTACTTGTCCAATTCGGATATTAATGCGTGATGCGAAAAAAGAACAATATTTGAAGCAACGAATGATGGATTATTGCTTTTTAGAATGCTTATTTCGATCTTTTTGTTTGCGTTCCGTTATTAGTCTGTGTCGCTTGAAATTTTTATTGCAGACTGTTGCTTGTTATTTTTGTGTACATCATTTTGGTTTAAAAAAATGTACGCATTTTATTTTGGGCTTTATTTATCTTTGGATAATTTGCATTTTCTATGAAATGGAAGCCTCATTTACAAAGTACATTATATCAACGAAAGAACAATGATAATTTTTTGAATAAATAAACTATGAGAGAAAATATTAAACCATTAGCTTCCGAACAATTTGATTTTCTCATGTTTTGGATAGCAAAATACTTGATGTTTGCACCTGTAATTAAATCATTTTATGTCAAAGAAGCATTTCCTTAGCCCCAAGCACTTGCCCGATTTCGTCGATTTCTATTTCACATGAAAATTATGCCCCCTAAATGCGTAATTAATGGTGACTTGTCTTCTAATATTGAAATAATGATAAATGTCCGAAAGATGAGTCTTCTAACATGGAGGTTCTATAAGCATATAGATCTAGATTTTAAGCCCCTTTTTCTATTAATCAGTGCAATTGTTATACCAGAAAAGTTTTCTTGTGCATACGGATGTTAAAAATGTTGCAACATTAAAATGCATTCCATCTATTCTCTAATCGCCCTATTTCTAATTCGTCCCCTTGTTATTCGTATATGCAGCATTTTAATTATAAATAATAATGCAGTTACTGTCGTCGCTAAAATATTAATGGAATAATAATTGTAAAACTAATCTTTTTAATAATAACCAGAGTTAAGTCTTAAGTTGGAGGAAGATACATAATTTATACCCTTGATTACTTATTTGTATCGATTACTTTTGTATAAGTTACTATCCCTTAACAATGGGACAGTAGGTACAATAATATTAAAACAGCATTTTAAAAATTCCTTCTATACATTTTTTACCCCAATTAATTTAACGAAGCAGTTAAGATTGAAAATGGAGGAAAAGACAGCATTTCACAAATCTCTTAATTACAGATTTATCCCAATTAGCTTTTTAAACAGTTACTATCCTTTAACATGAATACCAATGCGGCAGTAGTTGGAATATTAAGAAAGCTTTCAAAAAATTCCTTCTGCACTTTTTTATCACAATTAATTATGAATTAAGAATAAAGTTGGAGGGAAAGACCACATTTTAAAAGCGCCTTGATTACTTTTTTATCCCATTTAGGTTTTGTATCAGTTACCATCCTTTTACTTGAATATCATTGGGACAGTAGATGCAATATTAATGCAACATTAAAAAAAAATTATATACTTTTTTTACACAAATAATTTATTGTAGCAGTTAGTGTCTCTTAGAAGGCTTGTAGACATGTTATTATAAATATTAACTGTTAAGAGTATATATTAACATATTAAGAGTAAGTGTGAGGTTGCAGGAAAAGAGGACTTTAGTAAAAACTTGTTAAATACTTAAACCACATTTTTTTTTTTTGTAAATGCACAAATAAAATTTTTAACTTCAATCTCATTAGAGGGATATGACGAATAAAACATGCATCAAAATCTGGGTGACAGCACTTGTCAATAAGTGTATGAAATAATAAAGGGTTGTCGTGTCCTGAAAGGGCTACGCCTTGTGAATGACCAATGTCAAGAACATAACTCTTTCTCAAACAATAGCGGGCTTTTCCTGTTTACATTTGAACCGTCAATATATTTGTTAAATAATCCTATATTCAGAATATTCAAACTACCTATTGCAATGATTCTCATGAAAAGACTTCGAGAAAATGTCTTCAGTTTCTTCACCAATCATGGTCTTTAGAATCAAAAACTAACTTTCGTTCAAAAGTTTATATATTTTTTTGATATATATTTTGTTTGGATTTTAACTGGCTTGGAATATACTGTTAGAAATGTAAAAACCTCGGACGAGTTCTTAAATGACCCATCTAGCTCAAAGGGGTTGGAAACGGTAGGATGTGTGTGAAATTTTCATTTCGTTATAATTTTGAAGATAGAAAAATAAATCCAATTAGCCAAATTTGCTCTTTATTGAGACGAACAACTATTGTATTTAAAGTTTTACGATAACTGCAATATCTTAGAAGTTTAGGGGCTGAAAAGTGATTTTCAAGCTCTAATTTTGACTGTTTCTAACATCAGCAATTTATGTTACCATATAGTAAGTAACTCAGATGTAAAGGAATTTACCTTTGATTTCCAGCTTACCGAGAATTTTCTTTTAATTTTATGTGGTAATAGACTGATAGACAAAACTAATATGCTACAAAGCGATATCGCCATAAACCACGCTTTATCACATATATTATTTGAATGTATAATTGGAGTTTATTTTTCTAGAATATTATTTGTTTTCCTGACAAAGACTTATTTAATCGGAGTATACTGCATTACATCGGAAACTGAAATCTTGCTGATTAACTTGTTTATCTCCGCTCCAGAATATTTTCGCAGGGTCTGCAAAAGAACATATTTTTCTTCCCTTTTCTCGTTAAAAGCGGCGAACGGATAACTTTCCCGGGACGAGGAAGAAAAAATAATCTCTTGTTAATCGCATTATTATTTGTTTTCCGGCACTGGAGCCAGTCTTTTTCTGCCGGAAAGAGAGTTGTTCTATCTCATTGGACGAAGAAAAATCACGGAGGAAGGAAATGAAGAAAATATTGATTTCGTAGCTTGTGTTTCTACCTGAAAGGTGAATTAAAATGGGCTAGAGGAGGGCTTACAAAGAAAAATGAGGAATGTTTACTCCGGCACAAAACAGTAAATCCGAATACGTATACACGCACAAAAATATTCTTTTTATTTGATATTTCTTTACAGTTTTATTAAACTCGCCTAATTCTTTATAATAATTTTTAAAAACTATACAAATTTTTTAAAATATTTTATTGAGTGAATTAGTTAACTTTTAATTGGTAGAAGGAATAAATAAAAATAATATCTAAGCGTATGATTAAGAAAAAAAAATGCTTAGAATATGTTTTATATAGACAGCTGATTATACTATTATTTTTCTATTATAATATCTAATAATAATTATCTATTACTTTTAAGGCGAAAACTACTTTTGCATAAAATATTTGAAATCCTTTTATCATCTAAAACATTTTTTAATTAAAATTATAATAGTAATTGAAACAGACGATTTTTTAAAACTGGGGATAATTTTCTACATATCAATAAATTAAATCAGTAGTTTTTATAGTTTTTTTAAAATCAAAATCATTAATCGTTTGCTTTTAAACTTTCCTTTTAGTGATTTTTCAGAATTCTGTTAATTGGTTCTGGTAGTAGTTGTTCTCTAGTATCCTTGTTCTTTAGGAACAAAAAAACATTGTAACATATATTTTTCGAATTTCTTTTTTAAAGCATCACCAAAAATATATTTTTTTAAACCTCATCATTATGAATATAAAAAAAATCTTGCAACAAAGTATCTACAAATTCCTTTATTTCAAAATCATCTCATCTTTTCAATTGTTTATTAAACTTTAAAGAATTAATAAAACAAGACTTAAAAATTGGATGGAAATGAAAATGGTATCAATGAAAAAGAAAAAAAATAGAATTTTAAGACGATATTAAAACTTTCTGTGGGATAATTTGCACTAGAAAATGGCAAGATTTCAATTTATTTGATTGTCCAATTGAATATTTAAACTAATGTTTCAACGCTAAACATTGGCACTATTCGTTTTCTTATCTTAAGTATTAAGTAGAAACGGTGTCTTTGAATTCGTTTGGAAAGAGACTTGGAGTATACATACATATAGTGAGTCCTAAAAGTGTTTGTACATGGTATTATCTTGGCCGAGTTGTTTGACGGAAATTTTAAAACTGGTTTGAATTTGGAATCATATTTTCAAACCCTACTTCTGACAATGTGCGCTAACAAAACTTCAAAATTTCAGTATCAGTTTATCTCTATGTATCAATGTATTCTCTATGGGTAAAAACCTCGATAGAGTCTTTTCACCCCTAGTTTCTCATCAGTTTTCTACAATTTTTATTTTATATAAAGCTTATAACCCCTAGATACGTCAAGCAATGGTAGCCAAACATTCTATATTTTAGAAAAACAACGAAAATAAAACTAACAAAATCCAACCTCAACAATTGGGCCGATTCTGCCAATTTTATCACTTTATTTTATTGCAATATGTAATTCAAGTAAGTTGGTAGTCGCAACTGAATTAATATGTTAAAGTAGTGAAACACTTATTCGTCGAAGATGGCTTGTGTAATGAAGGTTAACGTTTCTTTCCAACGAGGCTTCCTTATACTTTTATTTTGCGTTTAAAATAAATACTTCTTGCTCACTGATTCTGTATAAAATTTATTGTTTATCAGCTGTTTCATAATAGATTTTTTGCTATCGTTAATGATCACATACTAAATTTCGCGTGTTCTGTATATTAAGTGGTTGAGTGAAAATTAAAGTTTAATTATCATTAACATTTAATTATCTTTGATATTTAATTCTAATAATGCTGCTTTTCAGATTAGTGTTGTTTTTCAGATTCAAAATCGAGATTAATAAAAGCAGAGCATGCCAAACAATTTCACGCTGACAATAATTTATATGAGAGTTAACATAATAAATTTATCAAAAATCAATAAATGTTGGTGCCGCGATTTTTATTTGTCGACTAAATTCGGTGCCAAATACCTGGTCGGGAAATGCGAGGTCTCGAAGATTGATTCTCGTGATAGAGGGTGTCTTCCTAAAAAAATTTATCCCATCAACTTACTAGACTATAAAAGTCAGATAATTGCTCTGGAATTCAGTTTGAGGGTTAAGCTAGATATTGAATGCCACGAAACCTAACGCACTCTGCGATATTTGCATTTCGTATTATTATAATGAGTGTCTCCGCATCAATGTTACAAACTTCTAAGAGGAGTAGGATAAGAGACTCAAAATCATAATAATATTTATAATAATAATAATGGATCGGAAACGCTTGCCAGAAACGGTAGATGGCGCTGCGTGCGAGTGGTATTCCCGTGCGTTCCTTCAAAGACTCTTCATTTCAACATTTCATAGCAAGATTCAGTGGTCATATCTAATGGCTTCAAAGCTATCTATCATAATGTTACAAACCTGCAATTCGGCTTCCCAGCATAGTTTGTTCCATCGTAAGAAAGACTGTTTTAAAGTATTGGACAGAATCCGGGTGTCGCGTCGGAGATCCCAGAGCTTGGCGACAAACTCGGCTACCATTTGGCGACTTGGTGACGAATTTGGCGACTTTGGCGCCAAAATGGATTATGCCCGAAACATCGAGAATTTTCCCGATCCACCCGGTAGGAACCGAAATGCGCCTCGAACGTTTCTGATTGGTTGAGAGGCTTCTAGCCCCGCCTCCTGAGACCTATAAAAGGGTCTGCAGCTGCCAGAAGAGTCAGTACGGAGTCGAAGTAATCGAGAGTCGAAGTCGGGAGTAGTAGTCGTAGTCGGAAACGACGGAGCGGTGTGGTCGAAGAAGAGTAGTCGTAGTAGGAATCGACGGAGATGAGCAGTCGGAAGCTACAGAGCAGAGTAGTCGGAATAGACGGTGAAGAACTGGTCTTCCAGGAATTAGCAGAGCAGCGACGGAGTCAGTTTAGTGCTGAACTAAGCTGTGCGCTACTGTCTGCAGTAGATTCCGGTTGTATGCTGCACGTCTTGGCTGAAGATAATCGTCTTCTATGCTGTATATAGTTGTTTTTGTGCTGTCCTGTGTGTCTTCGAGGGAATAAACGTCGTTGTTTCTTTTTTCTACTGCCGCCTGCTGATTGAGCGTTCTCCACACCATATAACTTCTACTATCCAAACGAACCCTGTAAAATTCGTAACAATAATGATCATAACCAGAAACGTCGCAATGACGTCACAGTTGGCGCCATCAGACTCAATAGTTAGATACAATATGTGTAGAAAAATCGTTTTCTTCTTCCACATATGTTTAATAGTATTTCGATCGAAGACGTCATCAAGATTATATCATTTTTTAATCAAAGGAAAATAATTTGAATTTCACTTGCGCGTTCTTATCCTTTTTTTGGCGGGAAAAATGAATCGCTTTTGTTTTTTTACTGTCGTTCGAGTCAAAGTATATGGTGGGCTTTAAGTCGACTATGATACCTTATTAACTTTCTGTGTGTTTTGCATTTGTCATTTGAGTAATACTTTACGACTATGTCATAAACTATGATTTTTGGTTCTGCTAAATTTAACTCTGACACCATTATTTGGCTAACGATCACGCTCTGTTCAATATGAACAGTTGTGACGTAATTGATTACGATCATTGAATTTTGTTATGGAATGCTGAAATGACGATTCTCTTAGGAAACGTTCGGAAATGCCTCGCATATGCAATGCCATCTATATTTTCAAAAAAGCACTTAAGCCCGAATACAGATACTTGATTAGAAATCGCCTTGAAATATCCTACTTCTCCTTGAAGCTTTTAATATGATGCTGAAATAACCTGTAGCGTTATAGTCTATGCTAAACTGCGATCGGTTTTTGAGTTCAATAAGCATACTTCTTCACTTATGGAAAATTTTGACATTTTACTGTAAAAATCGTCTCTAAATTAACTTATTTTCCATCCAAGGAATATACATCAACATTCGCACTTCCATTGTACAACTGAAAGATCTACTTGGTGCAATAATATAAGTAAGCTATTCAATTGAGAATGGTTAGTTGAAAAATTATTATAGATGCTAAAATTTCCGAATTTCGATGGTATTTCTCAGCTTATTCCCCAATACATTCAATGCATTTATCCCACCCTTTTATATAGTCTTCAAACACGTGCTGGACACCATTTTTTGACCAATCTTTCAAAATTACTTCCGCAGCTTTTGCCAATGTCTCTAATAACAAATAAAAAAGCTTTTCCCTGAAATGTTTTATCAAATTCTGGAAAAGAAAAAAACAAAACAAAAACACACACACATGGAGTTAAATAAAAACTACAAAGAGAACGAGGAAAGCTTTTGATTTGATTTTCGAAAATGACTCAAGATATGAAAGTAAAACAACATATGTCAAAACTGCGAAGTTTGAGTGAACTCTTCTTCGCTTGTCCTGCTACATATGCAATATTAATTTTACTTTTCTCACTTTTTTAATCACATATTAAAAGAAATTATCACCATTTTTTTACTGAATGATCTTCGTACAAATCTATATAAAAATCCCGCTAGTTCTTGTTTCAAATAGCATTTTTCTCCTGGCAAAGAACATATTTCCACATAAAATCTTAAAGATAAAAATGTTAATTAAACCAAAAACAATTCGGTAAATTCATTCGAAACATTTTGGTTATTTACCTCCTTTTGGGTACGAATAACATTAAACAATTTTCAGTCATACTGGAAGTTATTGAATTTTATAACAGTCTAGGGAAATTTTTGTTCAGCCACAAAAAAGATGGGTCTGTCTTTTCCGCATCCTATCACACAGACTAAAAATATTCAAAAAAGCTTTTTTATCCAGAATTACTTTTGTGTGAGTGCTATTGAAGTCTAAAATATTACGTGCTTCATAGAACTCTGAAATGGAGCCGATCTTATGCTTTCTGTCGTGAATCTTTGTTTTTATCTCTCCATAGAATTGCGCCGAAACAGAAGCGGAAAAATCTTTGAAAATAGTATTTTATAACATTCTGAAAAATTTGAGTTCAGTGACCGTTGTAGGTTGATATTTTGTACTGGATCGATATACCTAAAAGATAGATGTTAATGCCTATTTTGATTGTGTATATTAGAAACTAGTGTTTTTTAGATATTTTAATCAGGTTCTTTACAGGAGGGCGTCTATTTTTAATCATTCTCATGCCATGGCTTCGAAAAGAATTTTTTCACACTTTACAGATCGATCACTGCGCCTAGATTCAAAAATCAGCTTTCTTTAGAAACTTCCGATGGAGATTATGTAAACAGGATGGTTGGTTGGTTGGTTGTTTGGTTTTTTTGGCGCAAAAGCCATGTTTGGCCATGCTGCGCCAAACAGATGGTAAAAAAACATAAAACAAATTATATAAACACACACTTTAAGATATAAAAGCAAAAGGTATTAAAAAATGCAAATAAAACTAAAAGGGCAAAATTGTATAATGTTAATGAAACACTGATTCGAAAAACAAACGTTACAAGGAATTGTTGTGAATTGTCGAATCTGAACAGAAGTTAAAAAATGCTAAATACAAATATAAAAACCAATGGTTTTTAAAAATTTAAAAATGTTTGGGTGGAATTTTTCACCCACCAGGTCTTGTAAAGTTAATGACGATGATTTAAAAAAGTGTAAACGAAAGGAATTAAAAGATGCGCACTCGATTAAAATATGTTTAATGGTAAAATCTACACGACACGTGGAGCACTTTGGTGTTGCCTGGCCAAAAAGGAGATGTTTGTGTGTAAAACGACTATGTCCTATACGGAGGCGAGTCAATTTGACATCAACCTCTCGTATAGGGTGGACAGGCCACAAACCTATTGTCTTCTTAATTAGGTGTAATTTGTTATGGATCTGCAGATCCCATGATTACTGCCACTTAGTAAAGAGCGAACTAGTGAAGGACCTTTTAGCATCAGAATAGGCAAGTGAATGTGTTAGAAAAGTTTATGCAGCTTTAGCAGCAAAATCTGCCCTTTCATTGCCATAAATACCTACATGCCCCGGTACCCAGCAAAAATTGACTTTAAAACCTCTATTTTGTATGATTCTCAATGTGAATAAAATCTAGACAGCAACTGGGTGCATTTGAATCTGATAGTTAGAAAGTGTTTCTAAAGCACTCATACTGTCAGTGTAAATGATGAAATTAAGCTGAGTAGAAGATGAGATTTCTTGTAGAGCACAGAAAATTGCTACTAACTTAGCCGTAAACACAGAGCTACTGTTGTGCAAATGATAGCTCAGTGAATCAGATGGAGTTATAATTGCACAACCAACGTGCCCGTCTGATTTTGAGCCATCTGTAAAAACTGGTGTAAAAGAAGAATACTGACAGCGGTGCTGATGAAAAAGTTGTTGGAAAATAACAGGATTAGTTGATGATTTATCGAATCCTAAAAAAGGGTTCAGAAAAAAAAATTGTGGGGTATCCCAAGGGGGAAAGGAGTAAAAATAAAATGACTTAATGGCAACACTATAAAGGTCCGAACCATGTAGGAAACTTTTGACTCTCTCCCAAAAAGGAAGAATATGGGAAGGTCGCGATTCGTAAATCCTTCGAAGAGAAACAGGAAGAACCGTGCGACAAATAGGGTGATTTGGGATAGATTTTTCTCGAAAATAAAGAAGTGTAGACAATTTCTGACGCCGCAAATGAAGTGGAAACTGGTGGCAAATAATATGTAAGCTTTCGACTGGAGAGATTCGAAATGCTCCGGACCAGATCAGCAGAGCAATGTGGTGAATGGTGTCCAATCGCCGTAAAACAGTAGGACGTGCTGAGCCATACACCATGCAGCTGTAATCAATATAGGACAAGATGACTGCTTGGTAAATATGGAGTAGGGAGGTTCGATCAGCACCCCATGATGTTTTGGAGAGCACTTTCAATATATTTAATGTTTTTTCACACCTCTTCCGCAAGTGAAAAACATGAGGAAGAAAAGTAAGCTTTCGATCGAATATCACTCCCAAGAATCGAATTTCATCCACCGCAGGAATAGGTATGTTTCGAATGTAAATATTTGGATCTGGATGAATTATTCTCTTCCGACAGAAGTGAACACACCTATTCTTCTTAGGATAGATTGCGTGCCCATTATTGTTACATCAAATTACCACTTCATTGACTGCATTTTGCAACTGCCGCTCTATGAGATTCATATTGCTACCTTGGCACGAGATCTGCAGATCATCAACATAAAGAGTTCCACGAACAGACGATGGTAAAACAGATAAAATTTGACTCAGATGAACTATAAAAAGTGTGACACTGTGGACACTGCCCTGTGGAACACCCACAGCTTGTATAAAATTATTTGAATAATAATCACCAACACGAACACGAAAAGTACGAAGTGATAAAAATTTTTGTAAAAATATGGGCAAGTTTCCTCTAAAAACCAAACTTAAAAAGTGTGGATATTATACCATAGCGCCATGCACGGTCATACGCTTTCTCTATGTCGAAAAATATGGAGACAAGGTGATTCCTCCTAACAAATGTGTTGCGTATCTGGGTTTCGAATAAAACGAGGTTATCAAAAGTAGATCTACCTCTTCGTAAACCACTTTGAAACGGGGGAATGCATCCTTGTTTCTCCAGTTCATACACAAGGCGAACATTGACCATGCGCTCAAAGATCTTGCAAAGACAATTTGTCAAAGCAATAGGCCTGTAATTCAGAGGGTTCGATGACTCTTTAACGGGCTTTAAGATTGGAATCACAATAGCTTCAAGCCATTGTGAAGGAAACTTGTGCTCAATCCAAATTCTGTTAAATAACAGTAAAAGATTTGAAAGAGAAGTTCTACTCAAATGGCGAAGCATATTATATGTGATTCCATCTGGCCCGGGGCTGGTATCATGCGTCTCGGATAATGCTGCTTTCAATTCGTACATCCTAAATTCAAAGTTGTATGAGTGAGTGTTTCGATCATTAAAACGCAATGGCAACCGTTCCGCGGGATTCTTAATTGCTAGGAAATCAGGACTATAAGAATCTATTGCGGAAACTTGCGAATGCTTTTCCTAGAATACTGGCTACGTCTAGTGGGGCAGAATGTATCTCACTTCCTGTTTTTAATACAGGGATGGACGATTCACTATAAATTTCACTAGCGGCTTTTACATTCCTCCATAAAAGTTTACTAGATGTAGAGGATGTAATGGATGATACAAATTTTATCCACGATTCCCTCTGAGTACGACGGCGAATGCGACGAGCTAGCGCTTTGGCTCTCTAAAGTTCTTAGTTGTTAGGTGCCTTCGAAAGATGTTCCATAATTTTTTCTGCTGTTTGTGACTGTCACAGCAAGCTTCATTCCACCATGGTCTGCAAAACTTTTTTGGGCGTGGGGAGCTTTTTGGGATGGTGATATCTGCGGCATTTATTAGTGTATTAACTACAATTTGTGTTGCTTCCGATATGTCTGATGTACTAACCATACCCTGAGTGATATGTGCCAAATGCATGAATGCAACCCAGTCTGCTCTCTGGAAAATGTAACGAGGAGGGCATGCGGTTGCATTTCCTCTGTCAGCATATGAGACGATAACTGGGAAATTGTCACTATTATATAGATCTTTCTCAACGGAAAATGTCATCAGTGGCAAGAGTGTAGGAGTGCATATGGCCAGATCAAGACTATGGAAGGTACGTGTGGGTTCATGGAAGTAAGTATTCTCTTCATTATTGAGCAAGCAGAGACGGTTATCAGCAATAAACTGCTCAATCTGCTGCCCACGAGAATTTGTACTAACCGAACCCCACAACGTACTATGGCCGTTGAAATCTCCAAGAAGGATAAAGGGTGAAGGAAGCTGGTCCACTAGATTATCAAGTTCTTGTTGAGGTATGATATAATTAGGCTGTAAATAGATACAGCAGACTGTGGCCAACGTTCGTACATGAACTTGTACAGCCACAGCCTGAAGAGAAGTATGCAAATTGAGAGGCGTACTCGGATACAGATTGGATGTGAAGATACAGACACCGCCAAAACTGTGAGATGCTGTGTCTGCATCTTTCTGAACACAGCTGTATCCATGTAATTTAATGGCAATATTGGGTGTCAAGAAAGTTTCTTGGACACCAATAGAAATGGGATGAAACTGGTTGATGATGGTCTTGATATCAAAAAGTTTGGAGCGAATGCTGCGACAATTCCAGGAGACGAAGGTACCCATTATGAAAGAGGTTTTGAAGAAGAAAGAGGATATGCATTTATTGGAGTTGCTAGATCTTCGCAACTCATATCAAGTGAATCTTCATCCTCAGATGGATGGAGCTTAAAATCTGGGTTGGTTAGCGTGTCACCAAAAATGGTGGTTAAATCCTTATGGACTACATTCTGATTCGCTAATCCCAAAGTGACTGAATTCCGTAGATTAGATTTTTTGAATTTTACGGAAAGATCTTATTGCGAAAGTCCACGTTTCGCGAGTTTTAGCATCAGTGAGTTCTGACGTTTATTCTTACGCGCTTCTCTGTATGTTGCGATATCTGGTTTAGAAGATTCCGGTGTATTTTTGATTGAGTTATCAGAATCGGATTCAGATGTTTTTTCTGGAGGCTTTGTTGTCAAATTCTGTTTCTTGTAGTTGGCACAAGAGCCGTTTGAACAAAATGGTTTTTGAACAATTGAAGAATAGCTAACTCCAGAAGTAGGAGTCTGTATTTGAACCTTACACGTTGCTTCTGAGTATGTTAAATCTTTTATTTTTATCGTAATGATTTCTTTCTCCAGTTTCCAGCGCGAGCAAGTTCGAGAGTAATAGGGATGGTCACCACCACAGTTAACGCACTTTTCTTGTGCGGTACACTGTCGACTAACATGTCCTTTTTCGGCACAACGGGCGCAAGTGACTGTCCCGCGGCAATTAACTTTCGAATGGCCAAAACGCTGGCACTGGATTAGGAATGTATTGGCGAACTGGCAATTTTATGTAACCTGCATATATGGATTCAGGTAATTTGGGACTGTGAAAGGTGAGTATATAATGTTTTATCGGTAAGAGCTGGCCATCTCCTCTAATTGTAATTTGGTGAACATTAGTCACACCTTGCTTCTTTAATTCAGAATTTATTTCTTCTAGAGGAACGTTATACAATTCTCCGCAAGTTATTACACCTTTGGAGAAGTTTAGTGAAGTGTGAGGACTCACAGAATCAGGTATGATGGCTAGAGCTTTCAGTTTGATGATATTCTGAGCTTGCGTTTTGGTATCGACTTCCACTAGTAAGTCACCAGAACGCATTTTTCTTATTGAAATTACTTCACCGACGGTAGCTGCAATAGCTTTTTGAACAAGGAATGGTGAAACGGATTTGAAAGCTTCTTTATTTTCTGAAACACGCTTAATCACAAAAAAAATTATCAAAGTATTGAGTTGTATTAGGAAATTTGATTACCTTTTGCCCACTGAAGGGACCACGTTTGGAGGAGCCCATACGATATGATAAAAGATTCGGGTCCGACGGCACCGCCCACCACGGAGTCCAACAAGGGAAGGCAATTACCGACTCTGGTCATTCCCAGCCTCGGCATCTACCCTAGTGCTAATCGGTACCTATACGCTGAGAGTTACCCCCGGGGGTTGTGACCACCCTTAACGCCAAACCCAAGGAGTAACCCTTTCGCTTGATCCCTAGCAGACTAGCCACTCAGGTGACTAGGTACCAGCCGATTGATACACCGGGGACCACAGTGCACCACCCGTCTTTCTAATGGGTCGCCACGCACGGCAAACACGTGGGGTTTTTGGCTGTCCATGAGAAGCAAGAAACAAACAGAGCGGCGACAGCTTCTCATGGAGAGCTCCCTCGCTTGCCGTCGAGGAATAGAAGGACAAAGTAGACAGCAGAAGGCGTAGGGGAGAGAGAACTGAAAGGGAGTTAAGATCCCTGGGAACCTCGGGATTGGGACACCCGTACTCACCTATAGTAGGTGAGCCCCTGAGGGGGTAAACAGGATGGAAGTCACTGCTGAGTTCGCAGATGAGACAATCAGTTAAAAGTACAGGGTTAGCAAGAAATAAGTTACCACTTCAGAGGGCTCTAAAATGCCCTGGTCCAAATGAGATAAAATTTGAACTAAAGATTATTGAAATGATGCGCTTTACATTTATTAAATAAAACAAAATTGGTACAAAAATTCATCGTTAGGTGGCGTTGTAATACACATAAAACTATTTAATATAGTTTATAATTGTTATTAAATAAAGTAAAATTAAAATTGCTCAATATGCCCTCCTTCATTTTCAACCATATGCTCTAATCGGCGAACCATATTTTCTACAGATGACCGGAGTGAGTCTGCCGGAATATTAAGAATATGGCGCCGAATGTTGTCCTTCAGATCTGGTTTAAATGATGGCCTGTGACAGTAGGTATTGTCCTTCAAATAATAACCCCATAACCAAAAGTCGCAAGGGGTGATGTCCGGCGAGAGAGGAGGCCATGCTATTGGAAAATGACCGCTGATAACACTTGCTTCGGTGAAATGCTGTATTAGCAATTGCTTTACACCACGATCAATATGAGGTGGTTTACCATCCTACAAGAAAATGATGTCTTGAAGGCATCCACGCTGTAGAAGAGTTGGGATTACAATATCCCTCAGCATATCATGGTAACGTTGTCTGTGACGGAACAGGTTTGGATTCCAATTGAAGTTATCTCTTCAAAGAAATACGATCCAATTATAAAGGTAAAACCACAACATACTATCACTTTTCAGGATGCAAGGGTTGTTCCTGGATAATGTGAGGGTTTTCCTCTGCCCAAATTCGACAATTGTGAGTGTTAACTTTCCCATTCAGGCAAAAGTGGGCCTCATCACTCCACAGAATGTTCCATGGCCAAGTTGTGTCAACCACCATTCGAGCAAGAAACTGAAGTGCAAACGTTTTACGGATCTCTAAGTGCCCGTCCTGCAAGCAACAGGTCCACAGACTTGAATTTATATGGATAAAAATGCAAAATCTGCAGTACGATTGAATACGGCATATAAAGAACACGGGAGACAACTGGCAACACACTATTATGCGACGACTAACTGCTGGCTTCAACGAGCACGGTCGCAACATTTTCGACTCTGGAAGACGGGATGCAAGGACGAAAAAGTCCTCTCCCTGGAAGAATGTCAAGTTGCCCAGGTTTTTAAAATTTCTGCATCATCTTGCGTAGGGCACCTGGAGACATTAGACCTCTTCGTATCTGCTACATATGACAAAATTCCTTTAAAGTCGCAATGGAGTTTTGTTGGTTCTGGTAGAACAATTTCACCTGTAGCGCTTTTTCTTGTAACGTAGGCATGACAAACAGAGAAGAAACTAATGTTCGTGCATAATCCGAATTTCTTCCAAAGAAAAAATGATATTAGATATGCTCAGTAACGAAAATTATGTTTCACCTTTTCAACATATGCAAATAAATGCCATTTGTGTTTCAGCGTCATCTATTGGCGAATTTTGAACTAATTTTTAAAAAATAATAAATATAAAGCGCATCTTCTGAATAATCTGTAGTTCAAATTATATCTTTTTTGGACTAATAGAACTCATTTTAGAGCTCTCTGAAGTGGGTAACTTATTCTTGCTAATCTTGTATACAGGGTGTATCGGCTTTTATTCCTTAAATATTGATCACAGACATATACTGCAAAATACAAAGTTGCGTAAAAAAAGGTGCAAAATGTTATGAAATCGATGAAAATTTTTAGAGATGAAACTTTAAAAAATACAAAATTTAAGTTTTTATTCGGACCTCGTACAAAAAAAGATTCCTAATGAGTGAAATGTGCCCCATCCTCTAATAAGGTCAAGTACAAAATTTCAGAATTTTATCATGAAAACTCTCAAAGATATGTTAAAACAAACTTGGTGAGGTGTCAATCACAAATTAAAAGGCAAATGTTTCAGCTTCAGTGCAGATGACGCGACGCAGGAATACATCCTAAGGAAATTAAATATGCTTCATATCTTTAGTTTTAAATACAAATTTTAAAATCTATGCTTCCTGAAAAATACTTTAAAATTTTTTATCATGAATTACAGAATATAACCTAAAATAGCAAAATCAATGAACTTGTAAAAAAACTTATGTAATCTTAATTTCTTTGTTAATTTGTGTACTACCTCTATAACACGTACATCCGACATGATTTTTCCTCTTTGCGAACTCATATCCAGGCATCAAAAAGTGGTTTAATTCAGCTTTTATGTAGTTTCATATATCTGAGAATTTTTGTGACAAATTGCTGAAATTTTTTACATGACCTTATTAGAGGATGGGGCGCATTTTACTCACTGGGAATTTTTTTGTACGGGGTCTGTATAAAAATTTAAATTTTGTATTTCTTGAAGTTTAATCCCCTGAAAATTTTAATCGGTTTCATAACATTTTGCACCTTTTTTTACGCAATTTTGTAATTTACAGTACATGTCTATGATCAATATTTAAGGAATAAAAGCCGCGGTCAATGTTTTTGAGCCATCCTGTATATATATATATATACAGGATGGTGTGTATGTGTGTATATACACACACACACACATACCACCTTGTATATATATATGTGAGCATGATTTCAGTAGGTATGTGGCCGAAAATAAGAAAATTTTGTAATTTTAATTTCGATTTATTTCACTATGGGAGTCACAATTTGTACCGGGAAAATGCATCAGTCCACATCGCAACACAAAAGCAAAAAAGATCGGAAATTTGACCCTTCAATGATTTTACTATGAGACTCTGATAGGGATTTCTTTGCCATGTGTCGATTTAAGAAAGGGAATTTTAGGTATCTTTAAAAGAATGTTGCAAAATTTAGAGATTTTTATTCCTTCGCTTTGAGTGTGGGAAATGCAGAAGCTATCAGTTTTCTAGAGCGCGTATAAAATTAATTAAATAAAAAAGTGGAAATTGGATCAGAAAATAAGTGAACATTTCAGAATGAAATTAACATGAAGTATTTAAGATAAAAAAAAAATCGGAAATTTGTTAGAATTTAAATTAAGAGATATCATTACATATATATAATGTAAATATGTTTTCTCATGTTTAAGCTTTTCAGGATTGGAATTTAATGGAGAATTATGTTTTAAGGTATCAAAGCCGTTTTTGGCTATGTTGTGCTAAGCGCAAAATTAAAAGATAAAGCAATCTAAAAAATTAGTAATAGAAGTGCCAATGTAATTAATCATTAAATCGTTTTAAAAATTTGGCGGTGAAATGTGAAAGTTTAATAAGTGAAATTTTTTAGTTAAAGTAGGAAAAACAAATCTACAAGATTGCCAACCGGCGTCCTGGCATTGGAGGACCGCATCTTCCCCGCGATCTGGGCGTCCCGCCGGTTCGTGTATGTTTGTTCTTCTTCTGTGTTCTATCTGTGAGGTGTGTGAATGAGCCTCCCCCCTCCCTGTAAAAAGGGGTTGTGCGAGCGAATGTGACGCACGAAGCAGCTAAATCGTACTCCTGACCCTAGTTGACGCAACTGAAAAAATAAAAGACGCTCACTCGGCTTAAATCGCTAACAGATCTGTCAGCGGGCTAGTAAAGTGCCATAAGTAACAACAATAAAAGTACCATAAAGCACCAGTTATGACCAAAATTCTGGGTAATAAACCACTAGTTTTTAGAAGAAAAACGAATTTTGGTGAGGTCTCTAAACAGCAAGCCCTTGATATCTAAAATTGTATTTTGAAAGAGTTTAAAAGGATAGGTTATTCAATGCAGTTTCGAGATTAATACTGAATAAAAAGAAACAGATGCTGATAAAAAATTTTTTTCAACATCATATCGTTTTTTTTGTGTGTGTGGACAGTACATATCACAAAAGGAAAGACATATATGAATGGAATATATGCCTACACTCCGAATTCATATATTTGAATCAAATTTTATGCGAAATTCAGCAATAGAAATCTGTCTATTTGTCCGTCCAACAGCATTTGATCACCAGACTCAACATTTCCAATGTGGCCGGGATAGACTGGTTGGTAGGGCGTTGAGTTCGCGTTATTTGGGTTGCGAGTTCGAACCCCACCGACCGAAGACTCTCCGTGTGTGTGGTGGCTGGTGCACGTATAAATCTTTCATGGTCACAAAGTCCTCCATGCCGAGAGTAATACCACTGGGGGTAATGTATCAGGAGTAATCGTTCTCCGATTCAGGTCTAAATTACGATCTGTGGATGCGTGAATGAAATGCTTGAAAGAAGTCCGCTCCCTAAAAAGGGTTGTGACACGTTTGTATCTAAGTAGTACTTTTAGCTCTAGATGGCGCCACTGAAAAACAAGATACGCACTCTTGCTTAAAATCACTGACTTCTAAAGTCAGTGGGCTTGTCTATGACAAGTGCCAATAGAAGCAACAGCATACTTCCAATATATGGATAACAGTCTTGAGAATTGAAAAAGAATAGACTATCATGCCTTTTTTAATAATAGTAACGGGTTTTATTCAACATTTAATTAATATGTTCAATAATGGCTTAAAAATAAAGCACCAAACTTCATTCGCCCAACTTGTTGTAATTTTGAATTATGCGTTTAAATAACGAAGAAGGATGATTGGATAAACAGAACGATTCGAACCAAAATGTGATAAAATCTACATTTTTGAGGGAAAGGCCAATTGCCAAATTTCCTTCACCCAGTCCATTGCATTTAGAGTCGATCTACAGCAGATTTGATTCAATGATTTCGTATATTTTCTTCATTTTTTTTAATTATCGTTTGCACATATACAACGTGATAAAGAGACGAATTTAAATCTTAAAAGGGGGGGGGGGTTGAATTAAGAGAAATCCGCAAAAAGGATATTTAGCAAAAATTCGAAGTCAATTTCTTTTGAATTTTCTTTTTGTTTTAGATAATGAACTCGTATGCAAGAAAATTAATACTTTTTCTCAAAACAATTTTATATAAAAACAGATGTATTTATTAGAAACTTTGTATTTATAGCATATAGCGTCTTCAATACAATTTTAATAATTTTCAAAATCTTAAAAAAATTCAATTGTGCCAAAAGTTTAAGCCTCATTCTTAATTTTATAAGCCTTTAGAATTAAAATTTCCTAAATTTTATGAACCTATAGAATTGAAATTTCGTAAAATAAGACTAAAAACTTTCAAAATGAAGACATTTCTTTCCTTAAAATTAAAGGAAGAAATGGTTTTAAATTTTATCTAAATTTTAGAAACTGATAGTCACAAAAAATTATCGTAAAAGCAATATCACTCCAACCGATAATAAATGCGCACTGGACTCAATATATTTTCTGAACTTACTTTTCCAAATGAGGCAGTAATGCTAAATCAATTTCTCAGTTTGGCATGTTAAATTTATTCACCGTGGCATGTAGTATTTTCCGAAGCAAAACTATTGATCTATTTTGAAAGAGGTTTTTATGCATCAGGAATGTTGTCGCAGAAAGTTCAATGCACTTCTAGAGGGGGCACTTCTTTAAATATTTGAGACCCAAGATTTGTATCAAGAAGACAGAAACGAACATAAAGTTTTGTCTGTCTGAGCATGGATAGCTGTCTCTATATGATACAGGAGTCGCTGCCTTTATGTCAAAAACCTTTTTCGCCTCCCTTTGTTAGAAAAATGATGCAAGCATAAAAGCTTTCTAATAATAGAGCGTCTGCATTCGGAAACTTTAACTGAAGTTTCTACATTCTTTCAGTATACTTAGTGCCAAATCATTTGAAAGCAATTTATGGAACTGAGAAAAAATTATTTTCAGGCGTTCAATCATCCCTCTCCATCACTAAACGATTAAGTCTTTTGTTGAGTCGTTGAATTTAAAAAAAAAGTTTATTGGGTTTTAATGTATTCACAACTTAAGGTAGGTGACTATCTTCAGGATGAATTTTTTGAAAACGCTCCAAAATGGTTATAATTTTCAATTTTTGCCTTCAAGAGATTAAAAAAAAAGTATCTATGAAATGAAAATATATCAGTTAAATGGCCAAACCTTTTAAAAACCAATAAAAGTTTCTTTTTTTGGCTTAAACGAAGTATAAAGCAAAAATATTTCACTTCTGAGATTTATCAAATTATTTATTTAAAATTTTGCAAATAGCTTAATAAATATATTACCTAATTTCTGAAGTAACTGGAACTGTATTTCTATCCATTCTTTAAATATTGTAGTATCACTGTTATATAACATGGAATTTCCTATTTTTCGCATTGTGAAACATTAAAACAATTATAGAATATTTCTAAACAACGCGATTATTTATCCTCAATTCCAAGAATTGCAGAACAATTTGAAAAGTTATTATACCAAATTTGAACAAAAATATGCATTATATTTTAATTTATGTTAGTTTCCGTAAAACAATCCCTATCAAAGAATAGAATTTGAGAAAGTAGCATATGAAGATGTAAAATAGCATTAAAATGTATATAAATGCAAATATAAAAATCTCTGTAACTTCCCAAAATGTGAATTTAGAAATAAAGAAAACTGATAAAATATTAACAATATTAAGTAAAAAAAGTTTATATTTTCGCAAAAAAAATAACTTTTCAAATTACTCACCGATTTTAAAAACAGTTTATTGACAGCTTTACCCTTTCAAAACCGACAGGACATTTAAAAAAACGTTTAAACCAATGAGAATTTTATTAAATTGGTCTTGAAAGGGTTAAAAATAGTTTAGTTAATTTACTCGTATAATTTTTTGTATTCAATATTTGATGCCAGATGTAACAATCTGATTTTTTTGTTTGTCTTTTGGTAATTAATATAAAAATAGTGCTTTATAAAGCAACTCTCAGAAAGACTATGAATGTTATATGATCCTTGAAAATTGGTTTTGTAAAACAGAAAAAGGGCAATTAATACATGATGTCTGTAGTATTGATAAAAATGGCAATAAGAAATTTTATATTAAATTCTCTAAATTTTATTTTTAACTAACTGCTTTTGACAACCAGCTAGTTCACTTGGAATACTGAAATATTTACTTTGAATTAAACCTTCTTATGCATAGCTTGATGCCTATGCCTTCTCGAAGAAAGCATTTTTAAGCATTAATTGTAGCAGACATTAATTTTGATAGTCTTACACCTGTACTAATCACTGTGTGTATGAGCTATCTTAATGAAGTCAAGTCCCATGACATCATAGTTCTAAAAAATATATTTATTTGTCCACCCATGTACTAACTTTCATGGTACTGTAACTTCAATTTCTTATCATTTATGTAGTTTTTACAGTGTGTCCCACAAGGTATGAAAGCGTCTAATGTTTACAGATTTGGATAGAAAATGTCCAGACGAGTATTTTGATGCATAACATGTGGGGTCCCCGAATATAGCGTCATAGTCTAATTACCCGAAGAATGCTAGTTACGAATCCGATAGTTTGTTTTCCACATTATCATGCATACGGCGATTGCACAACATGGAAGCTTTCCTAGGTGATTATGCAAATTTGTAGCAACCAATGAGAGAAAAAGTGCACCTGCAAGTGAATATGCAAATTAGCAAACTAGAAATTAGTTTTGATGAGAATGAGTTGTTCGTTAGTCGCCAAGAAATTACTGTGTACTGTACATACTGAATACGTTGTGGTTCTGAAATGAGCAAATATTCGGTTGAGCACCGTGTTTTCATCCCATTTTTGCATGGCTGAGACAGGATAAGTGATTATTGGTTTATGCAAGATGGTACTAGAACTCACTGCATTCGACGAAACTTAGATCTTTTAGCAGAACGTTTTCACGATAGACTGATCGGGTTGGATTCCCCTACGAAAGCAGGCAATGGTATAGAGTGGTCACCTTATTCCCGGGATCTCAGTCCATGCGATTTTTTTTTTGTGAGGATGTCTTAAAGACACAGTGTATCTCACAGAGCCCTCAGCACTGGACGACTTGGGAACAGCAATTGAAACGGAGGTTAAAGAAATTGGAACAAATGTTTCGCAGAAAAGAATTGCGAACTTCGATTCCAGACATCGCTATGTCATTTGTCCGAACAGCCGACATTTCAAAAATCTGTTGTTCTGAAACTTCTCAATAAGCATTGATTTTCACTTGCTTTTTTTAAATAATTTCTTGAAGTGTTCATAACACAAGCTTCACACTTTATTTAGACTATGACGCTATATTCGGGGACCCTCCTATATTGTATGTCAAAATACTCGTCTTGATGTGTTTTATCCGAATCTGTAAATATTACACGCTGCATACCTTGTGGGACACCCTGTATTTCCTTAACTTCAGTAATGGAAAAATGAATCTAGAATCCAATTTTTTTTTACAGGTTACTCTCTGGTAACCTGCAACAAGCCCGCTAACAGTTATCTGTCAGCGATTTAAGCTGAGTGAGCGTCTCTTGTTTCTTTCAGTAGCGCCAACTAGGACCATGAGTACGACTTAGCTATTACATGCATCACATTCGCTTGCAGAACCCTTTTTAACAGGGGGGCGCACATTCACACACCTCACAGACGGTAGAAGATCAACCATCCCCGAACCGGGACTCGAATCCGCGACGCCCAAATCACGAGGAAGACGCGCTACCCCTATGCCAGGACGCCGGGGTTTGATTGATACATACATAATGGAAAATCGAAGATGTGTACAGAATGTCCTTTTTTCCTATCAAATGATATCAAAATTCGATAAAGATGTTGTCATAAGATCATGGACATCAATGGCAATAAGGCATTTGGTCCATAAGATCAATGGACCAAATTTCATTTATTCAAGTTATTGCATTTTTCAATAATTAGGTCTACATACACGCTTAAGTATAGACCTATAGTTGGTTAACTGCCTGTCGGATTTGGCTCAAAATTTGAAATGGATCGGCATTTTAAAAGCTAAGCCGGTATACCTGACTCTTTATACTTTAAATGCAATCAGTCATTGTTGTTGTCTCTTATGACACTTGACACGGACAAGCCCGCTGTTCGAAAACAGTCGATTTAAGCCTAAGGGGGGAACACCTCTTGTTTTTATCGTAGAGCCAGCTAGAGCCAAGAGTACGACTTGACTACTCACGCATCTCACATTCGCTTGCACAACTCTTTTTTACAGGAGGGAACATTCACACACCTCATAGATAGAACCCGGGACGACCACATCACGGGGAAGACGCACTACCCCTATGCCAGGACGCCGGAGCAGTCAATCATTTATGCCCAAATGACTGACTGGACAAATTGTCTTTTTCTGAGCGAATTTTGTTCAAAATTTGAGAGAAATAAACAAATTTTGTGTAAAGACCACATACCAAATTTCATTCATCTAGTCAAAGAATTTTAATTACTTTACTCATAGATAGACAGAATTTCAGAAATGTGTTTTTTGGACTCAGAGAAGTTGGAAACGTGAAGATTTGTCAAAATGTCGAGGTTCGAATATTTTTTGAGGATTGCTATATTTTCTTTTTGTATAATACGTCGTGTATAAGAAAGTAAAAAAAAAAAAAAAAAAAAAAAAAAAAGCACGCGTTCTTTAGAAAATATGGAACCTATCCTTTAAATCTGTCATTTTCAGGACGTTGCCTATTCTATTTCGCCTATGATGCCTTTTAATATTCTTCAATAATATTTCACGTTTATTTTGTATTTATTTCGCGTTACCATGCTTTAACCTCTCTATAAATTTGCCACTTTACCGTCGAATATTATTACAAATTTACAGTATTAAAAAGAACTTCTGATAACGATTCTACTCTATAATTTCATTACTAGGGTGCTTTTTAGCGAAGGCATTTTTCAAATCGCTTGAACAGAGAAATTTTTCTCGCTTAAAGCATCGTTATCGAGAGCGGAATATGAAGGCATGAAATCGAAAATCGATCGCACTATTCCACGGTAAAGACGCCGAGAGCACTTAAGGGTCGCTGCAGAGGCTAATTTGGAATCGGTAAATAGTAACATGAGGGCATTTCAACTAACCATTAAAATTCGCCAGGAACGTTCGAAAGATCGCGAAAGTTTAAATGTGGATATTCATAAACTGCAAAAAAGAAGAACGGGGGCAAGAAAAGGCGAATGCTAATTTGTAAATAACGTTAAGAATTTATAGTATTACTTTCCTGCTCAGTTAATCATAAAGCAAAGAAGAGAGTATTACAGATAGCTCTAATGAATTCTTAATGGATGTTTCGGCAATGACCCCGACATTGGTGATGACTGGTGACAAAAAGGAAGAATATCGAATATTTGAGAATCTTAGCGGTTTTTCAATAAAGACTCGAATTCTGCCATTTGTTCTCAACATTCGTTGTTCTATTATGGAACTATAAAAGCGGGAGCGCACAGACGAGATTGAGCCAGTCGATTAGAGTGAAGCAATAGTTGATTTTTTTTATTTGTTATCTTCAATGAATTCTCTCTGAATATTTTGTAGTTTAATAAAGATTTATTGCTTTTGTGTTGTTAATTTCTGCAATTGCGGTTTTACGTACGCTTCGTTTGAGTTTTGTAACCTGTTTTCATGTTTTTTTCGTGTAAAATAAAGCATCGTTATCCGTTATTGACCTATTGGATTTTTTCATCTTGCATCATCCAGAATTCGGCTTTTTTTTGTAACAATGTTGAAAACATACAACAGATTGAGATTTTAAAGAAAATCTATACAGCAGGAAACCAGTTAATCGAATTAAGGGTGGAAAAGCGATTTTGGATAAATATTTGTTTGTTAAAATAGTGAAAATCTGTTACCATTTTGTATTTTATTACAATATGCAATTCTGAAATATTTTAAGTATAAAACTAATCCAAAACTCTTTGTAAGGTATACTTACGTTCTTTATGAAAGTAAAATTGCAATTTTAGGGTTATAGTAAGTACATTAATATATACTTAGTAACAGTCTCTAGTACTGACAGAAAAAAAATTAAATGATTGTTGTTTGTTTCTTGTATCTCTCCCAAACTTTTTGAGCAGCAACGTCCATATTTTCATTAGGATCTTAGTCGGCATTGACTCAATGCAATGTTCAACAAATCTTAGGAAAACTCAAAATGACAATTTAATAGTTTAGTTTCTTTATTGCTTCAAAAGAAAAAAATATTTTTAGTGAATTCGAGCTATGATCATCGGAGAGAGAGGAACTCGATGCATATTTCGCCAGGGGGAATTTCAAGAAAAAGAAAGTGAAAGAGAAAATTGACGGCTTTTAATTGCTCAAAAGAGAGATTTCTCGTTTCAGAAATCAAAGTGGAACTAAAATTAAAATATTACTTGCTCGGCAGTTTAAGAAAATTAAAGTTGCAGCTACTAGAGCGACGCGAGAAATCCGTGCAACTCAAGGAGGATTGGAATTTCCATTTTCCCATTATTTATTTTTTATTCAAGACAGAATGAAAATTCAAAATAAGACAATTAATATCTTATCACTGTGAGAAACTTTTGTGCTACTTCTCGATCTTTTCATCTGTTTAAAAATCATGACATGAAAAATGATTTTCAATACCTAATTTTGATTATCTTTTAACCTATGAATGTGACATTTCGTTGGAAAGAGGTAAAAGGAATTGAAATTTTCTTTTCCTTAAATCTCCAAACGAAAGGTATCTATCTACCTTCGCCTTTTGGCTCATTTATATGGATTTTTAAATCTATGTGCAATAAATGTTTAGAAAAGTGCAAATAAAAAAAATGTAAGAATGAAAAAAGTTCCAAAAAGAAAAAAAAACACTTCTACCACAGTAATAACCACAGTAAAAAGATACTTTCTGATAATCTAATAAAAGAACTATTCTAAAAAATAGCCTGAATGCTAAAAATTATAATGTTTCTGGTTTTTCTTCAAAATATCGTCTGATGTAATTTTAAGAAAAGCATACTATTATAAAGGGATATAATTTATATAATAAGTGCTTTTATATTTTAACTATGCCTTTATTAATTTTCATATGCTAATGGTTTATGGTTTACATTTTTATGCAGAAACAAAATATTACTATGTTATTTGTTGTGTCTTACTTCCTTTTGTTTAATCGTCTGCATATTCTAAAAATCTAATGGGGCATTTCAAATTATTGGTTAATGCATGTTTTGGCAATCATATTTTGTTTTGAATTTAGAGTTGAATGACCTGCTATATTTTGAAAAAAGACAATATTAACGTCTGGAATGCTAAATATAACAGTTTTCTGGACTCTGATAGCATATTAGAAGATATGAAACTTCTATAACAAAATTGAAACGTTAAGGGAAAAGGATAAAGCTACTCAAGCTTATTAATATATAAATCATTAAATGATATTTGAACGAGAATCTAACAAAATAATATTTTGTCTTACTGTCATTTGACATGAGATGTAACAAATTCAGGAGCTTTAAAATGTTTTTTATCACGATCTATCTATCTATCTATCTATCTATCTATCTATCTATATATAT
>JAPMOR010016762.1:63756-91041 GCA_026543865.1 Argiope aurantia | reverse complement strand
ATATATATATATATATATATATAGTGAATATATAAAATAATTGGCAAAATCACAAAGACAGTCATTGAACTCCATTATTGATCCGATTCTGCCAATTTTGTTTCATATGAAAGCAGATGACGCTTGTTGTTGTTGTTTCTAATGGCACTTCTCACAGACAAGCCCACTGACAAATCAGCGATTTTAAGCCGAAAGAGCGTTTCTTGTTTTCCAGCAGCGCTATCTAGGGCCAAGAGAATGGCGCTTAAATATGTACATCATTTCAGTCATCCATTTTTGATAGAAATCTCAAAAACGTTGCTTTACGGTGTTTCTCTATTAAAAAACGAAGAGTTCCTCAGGTCCAACCACTGAGTTAATTTCGTTAGCTTTTATTATAATCTGAAAGCTAATGATATTTACATACGGCATCAATTATTTGATAACTTTTCTCTACTCTTCTTCTTTCTTGAGAGATATTACAAAGTAAAACTTTGACAGAGCCATCGGCGGCAACAACTGAACCTATCTCATCAATTACCTTCGCCGCGTTGCATACCTAGTTAACAAATCAGGTTCTACACTTATACTCATTGCGCTAGTATTTTTTAAACTAGAATTTTCATTTGAGGCGACAAGATATAGTTAATCTAAGTTAATGGGCGTTATTCAATTATTACTATTAATATAGTGTGCAAATATATAGTTGTCGAAGATGGCTAGTTTCGAATAAGAAACAAAATCTCTGTTTATTCTACATGCGATTGCCCTTAAGTTTTTTAAATAAATTTTTGATGGATATTTTAAATTAAATTTGTAAATTTTTGATTAATTTGATTTTGATGGATTTTTTAAGCTTTCGAGTAAATAAAGTAATTTAATTAAAGTTTTTACATTTATTTTTAGAAATGAATCATTTGGAATCAAAATGTTTCGGAAATGAGTAAAATTAAAACTTTAAAAAAATAATAACTATTAATTCTGTGAACAGTAAATTTCGCATCCAGTCGATTCCAAAAAACACTGATATTTTTTTTAAATCGTAATCTTCAGCCCATGTTGCCATTCAATGTAATGGCAGCATTGTTTCCAGGACCGCCGGACATCACAGTTTGTTCTCGAGAGGAGGTACTTTCTGAACCTCTATAAAACCCGGTTGTGTAACACTATATTAACACTTAATAAATAAAATTGTACACTCATACTATGTACAAATTCTACAAATAAACAAAGCAAGAATTTTACACAGCAAATACATTTAAATTTTGATAACTTTATAAGCATTTAAACTATCTCTTTAAAAAAATCCCATTATATATCGGTTTTTTTTCAGTATTAGGGAATTTACAAATAAATATCTAGCCATTAATAAAAGAATTAAAAATGTTTTTATGATTCCAAACTCTTCAGTGACGCGTCAAATAATAAAACTATCACCATATGGAAATAAATTCAAATAAATAAAAAAATTACATATATTGCCCTTTTCTAAAATATATATGTACAAAGTTTGTTAATCCTGGACCAATTTTATTTGGAGTGTAGCACGACAACACACATTCATCTATATTATTAATAGAGCTGGCTCTTTCATGAGAACCATAGAAGTTGGTCTGATCTTGGACAAGCCATGTCGTATGCTTGACTATAAGATTTGTCTATTTACATATATAGCATAAACGTGTTAGCATAAAAAAGACAATCATCTAAATAAATTAATTCTGTACTCGAAAAATAAAACATATGTAAAAGTTTAGAACCAATCGATCAAACGGAAGATAATGAAAATTCATATTCCATTCTCTTCAATATAAAATGAGGTTCGTACAAAATTCACCATACAGGGAAAATGCATGTCGATAGCTCATTTAGTAGCCGTCTTTGGCGACTAATTGTTTCTCCAGAAATATTGGTTGTGATTAATTTCGAATAAATCTCTTAAAATGATGCTTCTAATTCTTTCTTATGCAGTGGTATTATTTAAATACCTTACGGCCATAGGCCCTTTAAAAAGGCCTTTTAAAAAGATGATCAAACGGTCTTCTAGATCAAACGGTTAATCTTATAGAACAGACACATATAAATTCAGACATGAATTTTCCTTTATTAATAATCGAGATATCCTTGGTTTTGAAACTGGATCCACTACATAATTCATTCTCAATCAGTTTACTTATATATTTTTTTTATTTGGAAAAAAAATAAAAGTTTAATATAGTTTACGTTTCGTAAACTATAGATTGACTCACAATAAACGAGACTCAGTTTCTAATATTAAATGAATGCAAAAACATCAATATCCTTTCATTGAATTAAAGATAAAACTGAAACTATTGTTGCCAGCCATAACACACAAACAGAATTTAGGGATAAAATTCTTCATTTTTAAGCTTCTTTTAATTAAAAGTAATATTAATTTTTCAGGTGCTTTTGACAAATCAAAACATAAAGAAAAAAAATGGTCAAAAAATAAAAAGCATTTCTGAAAAACTTTGCCACGTACCGTGTCAAGTACAGGAAAGTGCCCCCCCCCAGCCTTCAAAAAAATCCTAGTTGTGGAAGATTAACATTTTTGACATCAAAGAGAATAAATTAATATGTAAATGAGGAATATATTGATTTTTTTAAATAATTAAAACTATATTAAAATCGACGAGTAGCTTAGATCTCTAATAAATTTCGTTTTCAGTTTTAGGTTATTGATATACTCGTAAAAATTGGTGCTCATCATTCAAAACAAAAACTAATTTTTGTTTTCAATATCCTAAAATAACAAATAGGTTGACAAATTTCTGCTGAAAGCATTCATGAGTTATCGTATTGAAAGACAAACAGACATTATTCCAAAAATGTCTCTTTCCGACTTATTGTGATTTGAAACTTGGGAGATTGTACAAATATCGACTTCGAATGTTTTAACGATTACAAAATTTTATCTTTGTGTACTTAGTATACTAGAAAGTAAAAAAAAGTGTTTTGTTAGAACTTTGGATGGAGTAAAACAAATTAAAAATCAAACGGTATTTTAAAATATTTTTCTCAATAATTCATAAGCCTATAACTACGCAAAGCTTATTTCGGGAGATCTTAAAATATGAATCTATTTCATTTCTAACTCATAAACGATTCAAAATTAAGTGCATTCCAGATTTCTTCTTCTTTTTTTACTTAAATGTCTAATTTATATGTAGGTAAGATTGAAAAATATTCATATGTAATCAATAAGTGATTCGTATCTAAATATCCCCCCCCTCTTAATTTTTGTTCTTGAGTTGTAATATAATCTCATTCCCCAACTCCCTCTTGAAAATGACTGAATTCCAATTCGAATGACTGGATTAATGTTATTAGATAAGACGAAGTGTTTTCTTATTAATTATTTGTTATTTGTTAATAAATAATTTCTTACTAAATAATTTTATTTTATTAATCCAGAAAAATTCGGTGGATAAATCATAATGACTAAATGTCTACTCTCCCACAAGAAACAAAATTAGTGAAAATAGATCTAAAAAACAAGCAAAAGCGTTAACAGACTTTCAAAAATATTATTATGCCACTGTTAAGAAATATATTCTTTGCCATGTCGTTGATTTCACTTTGATATGCTTTTTTTTTCTGTCTGGTGATGACTTCCAATCGATATTTAACGAGCTTCCTTTTCAAATAACTTTTAGTGACAGAGTGAAATGTTGAACGCTTTGAACTAAATATCCTCTTTGGAAAATCGAGCAGGATCTACTTTTAAGAACTTAAACTTCTTTCTCTTCTTGCTCTGTGGGTGTTAATGGTTTTCATAAATCTCCTACCCAGCTTTGAATAACCTCTCCACCTTATACTATACAATCTAAAATTAATAAAGAAATAGGAGAAAATAAATAATGAAGCGAATATATTGTTCAAAATTAATAAAGTAACAGTGAAATGAAGATTTAATTCTATTTAAAAAGATTTAATTTAATTGAAGATTAATATATAACTGTTACAGAAGATGTGATAAATCCTTGAATATATATAATTTACCGATGAATTTACCCAATCACCTATAACCTTAGTAAATGTGGTAAATTATTGAATATTTATCAAATTTAAATATAAGATCCGGATTATTAAATAAGATAAATTCGGATTTTTTTGTGAAATAACAATGTCTTCAAAAAGATGAATATTTTCAAATACATAATTAACTACTCATTTATATGAAATACATCACATATTAAACATAATTACATAATATATGGTAAAGTTATGCACTTTTATTACATTCCCCATTTTATAAACTAACCGATAAATTTGACAAAAATTCACAAATTTATTATATTTAACAAGTTTAATAATGATTATGAATAATCGCCAGTTAATTACATTTACCATAACAAACACACACACACACACACACACACACACACACACACACAAACACACACACACACACACACACACACACACACACACACACACACACACACACACACACACACACACACACATATATATATATATATATAGAGAGAGAGAGAGAGAGAGAATAAATTAATATATATTATCTGCAGTTTAGTTAAATTAATGTATTATCTGCGCTATTAGTTAATTAGTTAAATTAAATATATTAACTAATACTGCACAATGATTCAGATTTATATCACTACCATATTTGCTTTTTTTCTTATCCTTTTTATTGTATCCTACTTATTTATTGTTTTTTATTAAAAAAATAAAATAATTATTATTATAAAAATAAAAACTTTGTTAGTGAAAAACAAAAAGAATAAAATCAATTTCAGTTCTGGCGGATCAAAGTTTAAGTTTCGTCCTAGACTAAACATCGTATTCTTTGAAAATAAGGGGAAAAAAATTAACGAACACCTAAGATTTAAAAAAAAAGTTTTTTATTCGTTGATACATTCTATTCCGGAGTATTTGTTATTACTATTATTATTTCAATCGATGTAAATGCATAGATAATACCCAAGAAATTAAAGTTTGTCAAGTTCATTTCTTTTCTTTTGAAATAATCATTAATTTGATTTCATAACAGATTTAATTGGCAAAAATGCCGTCATTCAAATAACCATTCAGACAAGTATTTAAACCATAGGGATTAATAAAGCTAAATCAGACAAAACAATTTTTTCCGTATTGAAGAACTGGAAAACGTATGCATGATTTCAAAATCTTTATTGTTCCGTGACGGTTTTTTTTTATTAATATTATATCTTTCGGCAGTGATTCATTGCTCGATATCGATTTAATTTTGAATCGGTGACAACCAAAAATTAAAACTGTTTTTCTGCAGCAGAAATATGTACGAAAATAAGACTGCGAATAAGAAATAGGGGAACTGCTCAATACCTATCAACAGAACTTTATTTTCCGATTCTGAAACAAAAACTTCTGTTCGAAAACAAATATCAAACACACAAAAAGAATCATAAAGCAGCTGTTTATAGCACGCGACTGATTTCCAGCTGTTCGATAAAATAGATATTCTTCCATATACAATTATATATTTATTTTTGCTTATAAGATAGATTTTTCTTTTTTAATATTATCGAAAAAAGGAATAGAAAAATAAGCTGCTTTGGTTTCAAACTCAAATCAAATCGAGTTTTATCTCAACAATTTCTGTTTGTCGCTATCGAACACATTTATCGAATAATGTCCGCTTTTAAAGAAGCGATGTTGACAGGTGACGGCTAAAAACAAAACTTGCGGCCCGAAATATCTTCATCTTGATGACAGATGTTATCTCTTGACAAGATCACTCGGTTTTATAATCTCATTATGTCCGGTTAACACGAGGCTTTTACAGAGCCGCTATCGCAATTTATCGACATTCTTGTTTTCAGTTTTGGATCGAAACAAAGTTCATTTCTTACTAGAGCGTCAATTAGATAGAATTGCAGAGAAACAACTAAATAGAATTTTTTTTAAAAAAACATATTGACCACCGTATGAATCATATATGATGTGCAGATTTTTTCCCTTGGATTTTGAACAATTTTTTTAAAAAAAATAATCTTTTGCACGGTTTTTAGCAATAAATCACATCGTTGTAATGAGATCCAGTCCGTTTTCACTATTTCATCAAACATTTAATCGCGTAGGTGTTTTTTTTAAGTCCAGAAAGAAAGGTTCTATTCATTTTTTGGCCAGTTTACGTGAGAAATAAGAAAATGAAGATATAGGACCTCGATGACCGCGAAAGACAACGTACAATTAGGAAGTAGATGACTGGATTGTACAATTTTTAATAATGATACTATAATATCATGGAATTCTACTTCATTAGGAAAGTTCATGAGCACAATAATAGGTTATGAAAATAACACGGAAAAAATGTAAAACAGCAAGTATTATGAACAATAAGTATTGCATAAGTGATTACATTGTAATTAAACGCTATATTTGAGTCTAATTAACTGGCTGCAAAAGGCTGATAAACAAATTTAAAAGTATATTTATGCTCAGCAGAAAAAAATTTACAACGAACACCTTAAAAACTTTTGTATTCACTTCATCTGCAACGTGTTTATTTGGCCTTAAATGTTGCGTATTTTAATTAGATACATTTTTTAATTAGTTATATACTTTTTTCTATAACTCTTATCAATCTCTTCTAATACTCATACTGACCATATTTGTCTTATGCATTTAATTCTTTGGGCAAAACAATAAAAGTTTGCAACTGTTTTCACATGTGTAATTTTACAAATTCGAAATCCAAATCTATATAAAAAAATGTGAGATTCAAAGCATAATAAAAGTGAGCTACAGAAATCCAAATTACAGTTTGTAGCAATACCTATTATTTTGAAGAAAAAGAATACATATATGAAGAACTGTACACATTAACAGAATTCTGGAAAGACATTGAACTTAAAAGTTTATAAACAATTTATATCAAGAACAGTCATTGATTCATTTTCATGTTTTTTATTAATGAAAAATTAACAATACATCTAAAACATTTATTAACATACAGCATTATTTGAGAGAAATTTAAAGTACTTTTATAACTTAAAGGCGAACTTTACCTATAAGCGATTCTTAAAAATTATTTTTCATGATTGACAATTTATAATATTTTATATAACAAAAACATTTTTACTTTTAATTTATTTTAAACCTTTTTATATTAAAAATAATTTTAGATACTAATCTATTTTAATTCCAAGCAACACTGGATATATCTTCGATATTATACCGATAAAAAATTTCTAGTGCAGAATCTTTCTTGTTTAATAAATAATATTAAAACTTCGAAGCTCAACTGATTTCTTTTTTAAAATCCTTTTATTATATGTACTTAGTCGATATTGTAGAACGAAACTCACAGTCAAATGAATCCTCTTCGTTTCTGTTGGGGTTTTTGGTTAATGGTTTATGCATTAGGATTTACAGTAAGCACACAATGATATAAAATGCAATTTGATGGAAAGAGTAGATTTTTTACCCCAAATAAACAAGGAAAAGATAACATCCAAGAAAAATAAATATTCTAGATTTTAATCTATATCGTTTGGAGCTCAAAATAATATGATATCAAATTATCAGGCATCTAATATAATTTTTATTTAAAAAAAATATTTTTTAAGTTTTGTTTCTATAACTTTTTTAAAAATTTAATTTATTTTTTTTATATTTTAAGTAAATTTATAATAGGCTTATAAGTAAAAAAAATCGTATGCTATTTAAAAAACAACATTAATTTTTTCAAATGTTGAGAATGATTTCCAATCAATTTTTACTGTCGGAATGACATGTTGACGCAATATTAGCAATTATAGCAAATATTTTTAAGAAAAGATTTGTTAGATGATTTTAGATCATAGTATTAAATAATATTTAAAAATTTAAAACAAAGATCACAATTTTTAATTTCAGAAGGAATTTTTGACTAACACTGTTACCTTTTATTGTTTAAAATACATTGTATTATTGATTCAAAAATCATATAAGAGAAATATTTGTAATTAAAAGTATGATTTTAAATTATATTTTCATTATAGCGATTTTTTTTGTTATTGTAGTCTATATTTATATGAAGATTTCATTGCAGCCGAATTCTTTCTTTTTAAAAATGAAAAAGATTAATTTCATGCTCTTATTTTCCTTGAGAATCTCAAATCGAAATAATTTTTTTAATACTTTTTTAGTATAAATTTTTTTTTATGCTAGTTGATTGTGATTTAATCTCACAAAAACAAGATTTGGCTAAGCTGCGTCAAATAGGACTGAAAAGAAAAAAAAATAGCTTTTAAATTCAAACAAAAAAATCAACGGAGAATTCAAACTTTAAAGTTATGGAAAAAACGTAGAAGTTAAAGTTGAAATAATGTTAAAACGAGAAATAAAGAATCAGATATAAAATTCTAAAAGGTACGACTTAGAACCCTATGAAAAAATAATCTCTAAATGATTTGAAATGACCAAGGTTAGAAGTTTCTTTTATCCAAGAAATACTAAACAAATGTTTTCAATAAAAACTTTTAATATAAAACTTTTTATTATTATAATGTAATTATAAATACAACAATAACAATTAAGAACATCTATAATTTGATTTAAAAAATTGTCAATGTATCTTTCGAAAGTTTAAGTTATTAAAGTCCGCATTTATCCAATTAGTCTCTACTTTACTGCTCCTTTAAAAGTTTTTCCTCTAACTACTTTATCACCATTAGCCTACATTAAATAAACACAGTCATTCTACAACATATTATTCTACATTGACTCTACTCCCACACAGTTAAAAAAGCTTTTACAACGAAAATTTCTTTCATTTGAATACAATATTTTTCTACAGAACTGTTTTTATATAAGTGAAAACATGGAGAGAAATATTTATATAAGCAAAGTTTAATTCTAATTTCATTTAGGGAAAAATGAATTTTAAAATGTTTGATTGAATTAAGCATTTGATAACTTTATTGTGTTTTATTATGTAAAAATTGATTGAGAATGGTTTTGGGAATTTTAGCCGCATTTACAAAGATTTTAATCTAATAAACGTAAAAAAATTTCAAGTCTTGGAAAAAAAATATGTTGACTTTGCTTATTTTCAAAGATTTTACTTATGAATAAATGCCTCGAATCGATAAGTTGCTGAGGAATTTAAACTGAATTGGTTCCTGAAATGTATCGAAGGATTGATTTTACTAAAGTTTTCATGGACTTAATATGTATAAAGTTTTCTGTTATTTTCTTCTTTTCATTCGTTCAATGAGGAAAAGAATACCTTCCGATGCAATCTTAATAACGTATTCGTTATGATTTATGATTGATTTTGCAATAAAATTTGCTTTTTAATTTTGTCTGATTGTAGAATGTTCTGGGATTGAAAATAACATATTCATTTCTTTGAGATTTTTCTAAAGTTGCAAAAATGATACCTTTTTGATTTTAGAAATCAAAATTAGTACAAGCAACCGAGGTAAATATATTTAGTTTAGCCATTAGAAGTTTAATAGCCATCGTACATGTGACGATGTTTCATTATGAATAAATGTGACATCGTACATGTGACATTCATCGGTTCTGTATGAATAAAAGAAAAACATACAGTGGCTCAAAAAATTGAGAGTACACTTTACTTTTACTTGATAAATCCGACTTTCAATGTAAATAACCCATTACCGGGAAGTGCAAACGTGTTTTTATTTTTACGCATAACACATGGTTTAATTTAGAGTAAAAATAAAGAAAAATCAACGAAATTCTTCTAAATTGAAGAGTTTCAGAAGCATTTTAAATAAACATACGTAAAATTTTGCCTCAAAAAATTGAGAATACACCAATGAAAATTTTGCAATATCACGCATAGAAACGAAGTGTCACTATTATGTTGCATGTCTTTTGGCTCTAATAATAGCCTCTAAACGTTATTGTACCGATCCAACCAATTTTTCATGGTATCTGAAGATATTTTGCCCCTTTCTTCTTGCACCACTTGTTTTAAATGGGGTTTGTGTTTTTGAACCACTTTTTCGAGTATGGCCTGCGAATATTCAATGGTATTGATGTCGGAGTACTGTGGTGATGTGTGTAACTGCTGTTTACACTGAAAAAGACACCACATTTTGAAGTTACGTGCATTCTGTTTGGGGTCGTTGTCCTGCTGGAAAATGGAATTTCCATCTAAATCCGAATTTTTAACACTTTCCTTTAGATTGCTGCGACCATATGGTTCATCCAACTTGTTGCAGAAACTTTTCAAATCATAGACAGAAGTGTAAGTGCTGAAACTGTGCGGAATATAATTAGACACTCTGGATATAAAAGTCGCATTGTTAGAGAGAAACCGCTCATCAGCTTGCAAATTCAGAAAAAACATTTGAAGTTTGCAAAAACTCATTAATTGAAGACCAATAACCTTTGGAAGAAAGCTATATTTAGTAATGAAAGAAAACTCATCCGTTGGAGGAAATTTAATTTTTATAGATGGCATTATAAACGATATGGTTTACTTGGATATACTTCGCAACAATCTAAAGAAAAGTGCTAAAAATTTAGGTTTAGATGGAAATTTCATTTTCCAGTAGGACAACGACCCCAAACAAAATGCAGGTAACGTCAAAATATGGTGTCTTTCTCATTGTAAATAGCAGTTACACACACCACCACAGTACCTCGACATCAATACCTTTGAATATCTGTGGGCCACACTCAAAGCAGTCGTCCAAAAACACAAAATTAGAAGCAAAACCCATTTAAAACAAGTGCTGCAAGAAGAATGGGATAAAATATCTTCAGATTTCACCAAAAATTGGTCGAATCGGTACCACGACGTTTAGAGGCCCTTATAAAATCCAAAAGACATGCAACTAAATATTGACACTTTATTTGTATGCGAGATATTATAAGAATTTCATTGGTGTATTCTCCATTTTTTTTGAGGCAAAATTCTACGCATGTTTATTTCAAATGCTTCTGAAACTTTTCAATTTAGAAATTTTTCGTTTATTTTTCTTTATTTTTACTCTAAATTAAACTATTTGTTATGCGTAAATAAATAAATAAATGTTAAATGCGTTAAATGCAAAAAAATGCGTAAAAATAAACAAATAAAAAATAAATGTTTGCATTTCCCGGTAATGTTTTATTTATATTGAAAGTCAGATTTATCAAGTAAAAGTAAGGTGTACTCTCAATTTTTTGAGCCACTGTATATGTTTTGTACAATTCTCGAGTTCTTATTTTTAACCTAAGGATTAGGTTTTAAAAGGTTTTAGGTTTTTCATCTGTCATTGATAATAACTAATTACTACTCTAGTGTTCTCAGATTTCATCGTTTGGCGCATGCATAAATATTCATGTGAAGATTTCTTGTGGTTTCCTTTCAGAACTCATAGTATAAAATTGGTTTTGAGAAAAAGAGTGAAGTTTCTAGGTGGATCCGGGAAACTTTAAGAGATTGCCTTTCAACTTTATTACTTAAGTGAAAGCAAAGAGAAAGGGAACTAAAGGTATTAGAAGTTTAACGGCATATCGTTTAAGAGTATTGCAGTGATTTATTCTTGAATTACGTTGGTCATAAGATTTTAAAAATGGGAAGGCATTCTACACTAATTATTTCAATTCAAGTATTGCACATGCACATTGGGAAAACACTGGAAAAAGCGAATTTGATAGATGTGTTTAAATAATGAAAAGTATTTAACATTTAAACAAAGAAAGAAGCCATTGTTACAAAAATAACTTCGAAAAGTTGATTAAAATTTAGAGAATAACTGCAAGAAAACCGACTGATGTCACTAATTTTTTTTTTCATTTTAAAATGGCGTAAAAATAAGTTTTCAGAGGTGTATGCTTCAAAGTTATTGAGGAAAAAAGATTAAAAAGTTTTATTCCCCATTTTCCCCGTTTTAATTTTTTCTAAATAGCTTAATTAAGCATTCTAAGTGTTAAAGAACATACGTGTCAAATCAAGAGTAAAATCGTATAATATTCAAACAATAAACGGATATTAAAGTTTATACAGATAGATAATGTCACTGCTTTTTTTAATATTATCTTAACCAATGCTTTTCCGCTCTCCTTATTATATAAGTTAATAGAAATTATTAATATAATAACTTAACATCATATTTAAGTGAAGATAATTGAATGCATAATTTAGACTTCTTCCAGCTAGCTGATTTGGTTCAAAATTCAATACACTATTGATCTAGAATTTTGGTGACTACACTAAATTTCTCTTGGTTAGTTAAATGAGTTTTTGAGTTATCCGTTTCACATACACACGAATAGCATACTAACAGGCAGACAAACTGATAATCGGTTCTTATTCGAATTGAGACACATTTTTATAAATATCAATAATACTGCTGTTCAAATTGTAAATGGTTCTATTTTTGAATTATTACATTCAGTGATTGGTAAACCAAATTAATATACCTCCAAAATTTTTAACTGATTCAGAGATATCTAAAACAAAATAACTAGCTAAACTTTTTCAATATAACATTATTTATTCTTTGTTAGGTCTGTTTGATAGGAAACAAAGAAGTAATGAGAATCTTCGATGAAAATTTAAAACATGCAATTTATTGTTCTTTACAAAATTTGTTGTTCGTGAGGAAATCGTTATCTCAAACAATCTTGCATATTTCTCTTCAAATTCTTAGAAATTTATTTAAAATGTAAATTATTTAAAATTGTTAATTAATTAAATGTTGATTAATTAAATTAAAATGTAAATTATTTAAAATTGTTAATTAATTAAATGTTGATTAATTAAATTAAAATGTAAATTATTTAAAATGTAAGTATTTGAAATTCCATTTAAATTATAAAATATATTTCTGAAAATGTTTTCTTTAAAATTTCTTGAATAAAATATTTGGTAAGTTATACTTAAAGAAATTAAAAGTTTTAAATAAATAAATTGTTAATTTAGTTATAAATTGCTGAAAATTAAATTTTTTAATAAATAAGAAGTAATAAGACTCTTTGTTTAGCATATAAAACATGCAATTAATTGTTCCTTACAATAAATATTGTTCGTGAGGAAATCGTAACCTTAAAGAATCTTAAATATTTTCCCCTCACTTTCTTAAAAATTCATTAAAAATGACAAGAAATGTTTGAAATTCTATCTCAATTATAGAATAGTTTTATAGGATATTCTTCTTTAAAATTTCCCGAATAAAATATTTAGTAAGTGATAATTGAAGAAATTAAAAATTTTAAGTAAATAAATTATTAGGTTAATTAAGTTATAATTTAAATTTTTTAAATAATTAAGAAATAATAAGAATCTTCGTTTAAAATATAAAACATGCAATTAATTGTTTCTTAAAATAAATATTGTTCGTGATGAAGTCGTAATCTTAAACAATCTTAAATATATTCCCTTTACTTTCTTAAAAATTCATTAAAAATGACATGAAATGTTTGAAATTCCATCTCAATTGTAGAATATTTTTATAGGAAATTCTTCTTTAAAATTTCCCGAATAAAATATTTAGTAAGTGATAATTGAAGAAATTAAAAATTTTAAGTAAATAAATTATTAGGTTAATTAAGTTATAAACTGTTAAGAATTTAAATTTTTTAAATAAATAAGAAATAATAAGAATCATCGTTTAAAATATAAAACATGCAATTAATTGCTTCTAACAATAAATATTGTTCGTGAGGAAATCGTAACCTTAAACAATTTTAAATATCTTCCCTTCACTTTCTTAAAAATTCATTAAAAATGTTATGAAATGTTTGAAATTCCATCTCAATTGTAGAATATTTTTATAGGAAATTCTTTAAAATTTCCCGAATAAAATATTTGGTAAGTGATAATTGAAGGAATTAAAAATTTTAAATAAATAAACTGTTAAGTGTAATATAATAATAAATTCGTTAAGGTTTGACAGAATCACTCATTAGGCTTAACAAAATGTTCTATTAATCATTCAAATATTTCTAGAACCCGCCATTATTCAATAAGTTTTTTTATGCCGAGATCCTGAACAATCGCTTTTCTCAATTATAATGTTAACTTCATTACCATCATTAATCTGCATTAAAAAGAAACTCCATTATTCCGCATCGTTGCTCTTTTTATATCAAAACTACTCCCACGCACTAACAAAGAAAAACGATTTTAAAAGCAAAATAAAACTGTGAAACGAGACCCACATTCGAAACCGAAAAGGCGGTCTCTTTTTTTCTGCCTGTGAGCTACTGTTCTGTAACGGACCGTTCCATCTCTCTAACACAATGTAGCATCTTCTCATCAATACTACTGAATGGCAGCAATTGCGTAAAATATGAGAAACAATGAATCTGATTGGTCGGCGTGTGGTATGACGTCACAACGACGTCTAAACGTATGGAGCGAGCGGATCTGTGGATTTATCAGAGGAATGAGAGACAACCTCGCATTCGGACGATTTTATCCGAGCGCTCACTGATCTTAGCGTGGGAGTGAGAAAATTCACCAAAATCGGTGAGAATTATTCTTCATTCATATTCGTTCGAGTTTTTTTTTTATGTTTGTAGTTCCAAACATTGCCATTATCAAAATAAAACTGTTAGTTTTATTTCAGTTTAATAAAAAACGTTAACTTATCGTCTGCAAATCATCAACAAAATTTATATAGAAATTATGCACGAATAAGAACGGAAATTTGTGATATATAAAATTTGAATATTTTATTTCATATTCTTTAAAATATTTCAGTCTTAAAAATTAAACTGATATTTTAATTTTAAATAAAAAATTGTTGAATTGTCGTCAGTATCCAATCATTGACTAAAATTACATTAAAATTATGCACAAATAAGAACAAAAACGTTTGAAAAATATTATCTGAATGATTTTACATTGAATTTGAAACATTTCCTTTCAAAAATAAAATTATAGCTTTTGTTTTAACTAAGATTTTTTAAAATCTGCCTGAATACAATAATCAAATTTATTTCATATTGAAAAGATTCATAAAAATTTCCTAATGACAAATGATTGAAATATTTTCAATTTTTAAAATTTAAAATAAAATTATTTAATAATGCTTTAAAAAAATTTCTTTTGGTTAAAAAATATTCTTCATTCATATTGTTTCGATTTTTTATATTATTATTAGAAGTACTTCCTTGTAAAAACAAAATCGTTGTTTTTATTTCAAATAAAGGGAATCGTTATATTATATCTCTAAATAAAATTATTTCATTGAAATGAGGACAAATTTTATCTGTCTGACTCTGAAATAATTAGAATATTGTCTAATATTTTAATAAATAAAATAAAATCTTTTATCAGCACATTTAATAATAATTTTTTTCTGGTTTAGAGCTTTAATAATTTTTATTGAAAATAATATAGTGTTAATTCATCGAAAATAATCTTAATCTTTAATGTGAATGTTTTATTTCATTTTATATTGCAAAGCATTTTCATTGTTGAAAGAAATTTCTATTTTTATTTCGAAACTCGTTTTCCTGCAGATGAAAATCGTTTGATTATCATCTGCTCAACATCAAAGAAATTAAATAATAACATCGGTAGTATTCAATCATGATATGTTTTAATTAAAATAATTAGAATGAAGTTAGATAATTCTTATGGCGTTAGTTTTACGGAATTTTTTAGTAAGCCATTTTTTTTATCTCTTATGATTATTTTTTTTATCTCTTATGACATGTTTTCAATTCATGAGGATGAAATATTATTCACATAATCACAATATTTTGAAAGATTTTGTTTTGTATATTTCACAAGGCTTTTTTCGTATTTGGTTTGCTATTTTATTATTAATTCCGATAAAGGTTTTTCTTACTCACTTAAAAAAATGCATGGAAATACAAAAAGGAAATATCTTTTAATTTCAATGCTATGCAATGTGTTATTTATCTATATTAGAGTTAAATCATAATAATGCTTGTAATTTACTATAGTTATCAAAATTTAATTAAAATTTATGAAATATTTTTCCGTGCTATGAACTGGAAATAAATGCAAATATAGTGTTACATATATAAAGACAGGGAGTGTCCATTCTTATCGTGGCCCCATAGCTAATTTCTAAATCTTTAAAAACATATAGTTTGAATTGCAAAAATGTTTTGAATGGAGGGATGAATTATATTTTATGTTGTTTGAATCAAAAAGTGCACTTGTGAAAAAATTATAAATTAACTTTTTATATGTTTCCGTTGTCCTCTCAATCATGTTTAGTAAAATATTCTTGACACTGTAAAATTTTAAACAAAATAAGATCCACTCTTCTACGATTAAAACCGATCGACTTATGAAATGTTGAAAATCATTAGTTTAGACGGATTTTGCAGATGAATCTAGTCTCTACGGCGATTTAAAGGATTGTTTGTGTAGTGAAATGAAGAGAGTTCGTTGTGTTATTTTTTCCCGATTGTTTTTTTTTAAATAAATTTATGTATAACCCAAATTTTGGTTAACTCAAGCAATTTTAGTCATAAAATTATGGAGTTTTTATTTATCGTATGTTTAGGGACAATTCTTTACTAAATATAACTGATAGAACCGGGGGACCGTATAAGGAGTAATTAAATTTCAGAAATTCATTTATTATCTCAATCAACATGAAATATAATTCATTAAAGCATTTAAAATTAATGTATTTCAACATAAAATACAATCATTTAAAGCATTTCTCCAACAAGAACTATAAGCTTAACTCTAAAGATTTAGAAATTAGCTATTAGACTACGATAAGAGTGGACACCTTGTTTGCATAATTTTTATTATCATTTAACGGATTGAACAGTCTTTAATTTTAAATTGATACATTCGCAGCTTATTTCCAAATATTTTTTATTTATTTTATTTTAAGTAAACATCAGTTATTTGTTTAATACATTTTTAAGAAAAAGGGCAAAATATTGTAATAACTGAAAAATTCAATAATTTTTTGTTAAGAAAATTATTAAAAATGCATTCTTTTCAAATTTAGAAAAGTTGAAAATAAGATAAAATAAATTCAATAATCTAATCTTTCTTCTACGATATACTTATTAATGTAAATATATCAATAATTTATGACCATATTGAAAGTTAATTCTGGATATTTTAAATACTGGAGAAATATAATTAAGGATATCAAGTCAGAGAAATTGGTCATAAACAGGGAATTCTGGGTTAAATCAAGACAACTGATTATTTTACTATTGACACTAATATAAAATTTACTAGTTTTAAGTGAAATTTATAAACTTTGAAACTAAAAGATATTGTGTTCTAATAATGTTACTATATTCAATTTGAGAAGAAGATAAGTTTAGAAAATAAAGTTTTGTTAATATTTTTAAACTTAATTTTTAAGTATGAACATATTTGTAAAAATCGGGCCATCAAAATAGCCTCGGACATCAAAATAGTCTTTTTGTTGCCTATCAAATGCAATGATTCATAAAAGTGTATAAAATGATTTTAGCGATAAACATTTTACTTATTTTCCAGATAATAATACAGACGCTGAATCATTTTAATGATAACAATGTCGGATTCAGATAAATTAAATTCATGTTACCTTTTGATAAAATATTTTATGCATGCTCTTTCAAATATCAGAAATACCTTTTAAAGATAATCTAAGCTAATTTATATAATTTATAATTCCATTAAAAATTCAACTTGTACAGAAATATTAACATTAAAAAAAGAATTTTTTTTAAATTTTTCTTTCGAAGGTCATTAAAGGTTTCTTTTGGTTAGTTTTAAATAGTTTATAAAATATATGAGCATAAAAAAATTTCTAATTCCCTTTATTTATTAGTAGTTTTTTTTACAATATTCTACAAGTTATGTAGAATATTGTAATGAATTTTTTTTTATTCATTTCGTGAAAATTTATTCAATAATTGTTCCTCAAAAGTATTGTTAGAACACTCTCTTATCTCATTTTCAAGAAATCCGCGCATTCACGTTTTTAAATTTTTGCCTATTTTCTGAATCAATTCTATCGGACATTGTGATTGGCGGAAAATGACGTGTGATAATTTCTGGAGCGTTTCTAAAATGTGTTTATTGTAAAATGTTTGTAATTTCTGAAAATATTTATTAGTTTTGCACAATGAGCCATGTAAATAAGTGACCAAAATTCGAAAACCGTGGGTTGAAAATTTAACTGCTGAAAATGCTACTGAAAATTTTATGCCATAATCCTTCAATAGAAACATGGAGACAATTTATCCCATGCAATTAGTTCGTTTTGAAACTATCAACTTATTTTTTGTAGACATAAACTAAATAAAAAATTTTTATCTTTCAGAATTTTTTAATTAAATTTTGTATAATATTTAAAGAAATTTAATAAATAAATAACTCATCATTCAAAAATAGTGCCATGAAGTGAACTGTTCTGAAATAGTCATTGAGCTTTGATTTTTTTGCTTCTTTATAGCTTTAACTAATTCGTTAACAAAAATCCTGCTGGCGAGCCTTGGGAATTCTAAACCTTTTGCTACGGTTCAATTTGACTCGTACGTGGAGTCGGTTTGACTCATATGGTCTCTGAAACTATTTAATGAGGATGGGTCGAATTATTAAATAGATAATTGTCTAGAAGCTTCACAACTTTAGGGGGTCTCAAGTCCGCGAGAATTTTTAGCAGAATTTTGAAAAATATTTAATTTTCTGTTCTTATCTAATTATAAAGTTCAAATAGAATTTATTCAAATTAAAATCAATCGTTTTTTAAAATTAATTTTAGATCATTATTCTAGTACCTTTTCCAATTAATTGTCATTTGCAAATTGTATATCATGTCATTTTATAATTTCAAAAAAAAATTGTGCTTTATAATTTAACCCTATTAAAAATATTTAACCCTATTATTAAATATTATTTAGATTGATTTAAGAAAAGTTTTGTCATTTGTTTTTCCTATGCTTAATATTTCTTGCAAAAAAATTTACCTTTTAAGGCAGATTTTGTTTAGGAATATTAGTCAGAGTTATAATGACTGCATATATATATCCATGGTATCCCAAACATTCATTCCTTGTTCAACATGAAAATATATTCTATATTATCATAAATATAGCTAAAATATTTCGTTAAATGTTCTTCTAACTTTCAAAGAATGAAATTTTTGGCTAATTTCACATTCATTTGCTTCGTTTTGTAATATCATGTACTACAATCATTATATACCAGGGGGTTCAGCAAACATGTAAGCAATCCAAGCTTGCGAGCTGCTGCCAAATGACGATTTACAAATTCAGCTCAATTTTGTGTTCTCATAAACGTTCTATATATACAGATACCTTAGATTTAGTTTAAGTGCTTTCGTACTTAATACACAAAAGGATTCTGAGATGAAAAATTTCCTATTCATGTGGTAATTATAATTATATTATCCATTAATGTGGTAATCATAATCATATCATCCATTCATGTTGTAATAAATGACACTGCGTCTATTATTTTGTCAGTTAAAAGGATTTAGTTGCTTTTTGACGTTATATCCATTTCTTTTGAGTAAGATGAGCAATACATCCTGAAATAACACGCCCCATTTGACGTACAGCTAATTATCAAAATAATGGAAACATCTGTGAATAATAGTGACATATAAGAATATACTACGAAAGCATTAAAATATAGCTGTTGCTGCCAATTTTTTAGTATAAAAATTATATATCATGTTAGTATGAGGTAGTATTAGTAAAGTTATATACGTCTTACATTTCTGTCAAAAGATCCTACAGATTTTCAAAAAGACCAAATTGTAGAATCCCGACTAATTGGCACAACTGTGACCGAAAATCCTAACTTTTAGACGCTTTTCAAGGAACGGTGCCCAAAGTTATCACAGCATACGCACAGCGTGGCAAGACAAGCTTGGAAAAGCAAATAAGGGGCGGAAGGAGAAGATGAGTGAAAGAGACCGACGGGATTTAAAGAGAATTGTAATATCTAAAAAGAAAACAACAGAAACAAAATTGATATCAGAGCTCAATCAACATCTGGATTCTCCAGTGCCAATAATTACAATTAGGAATCATCTTCTTAAACAAAGCACATTTGTTGCAATTCCTAGGCCACTTGTCACAGATGTCAATGCCAAAAGTGCCATAATGTAGTGCTGTAACCACAAAACCAGCTCGATTGATAAGTAGAAGACAATTAATTATATGGTCAGACGAATCGTGTTTCACACTTTTTCTCACAACAGTAGGGGTACACGTATGGAAGACACTTGCACAAGCGTATGATTATGATTCCACAGTGAGGCATGGAAGTGGATCTATCATGGTATATGCAATTGTATTGGGGTTTTCTGCTAGTCCAGTTGTAAGCCTGAAAGAAATATGGAGAAGTTTTACTTTACCAAGTCCTCCTATGACGCAAACTTTGTTTCCTTCAAGAGATAGAATTTTCCAGGTTAATAATGTTCCTGTTCATGCAGCGTTACTTGTCCAATCATAGGTTGTTGAACACGGGGATGAAATGAAATATCCACCTTGGCCCACGCAGTTCCCCGACCTCAATATAATCGAACCGCTATGGTCTATTTAAGAGCGTTCACTCCGGAATTGATATCCTTCACCGTCTTCCCTCCCGGAATTTTCGCAATATCTCTTGGAAGAATGGTACAATATTCCTCTAAACACTATTCAGCACTTGTACGATTCGATTCCCAAAGAAATCCAAATTATATTATATGCCAAAGATGGTCCTACGCTTTATTAATAAAGATTCTTGTATTCGTTTGTAGTGTTTCCATTATTTTGATAACCACCTGTATGGTCACTAAATTTGACAGATAACTATAACTTTGTCATGAAGATCAATTTTTTTTACCTAACTTTTCTTGAATGGATTTGGATTTGGATTTGTACTAACTTTTCTTGAGTTATGGTTTTCATTTCAACACATAGATGGCAGATAATAAACACTATGGTTGATTTGAACCAAAATTTTAATTGACTTACTATTAGAGTCATAAATACATGTGCCAAAGTTTATTTATGTAGCTTGTTACATTTTTAAGTTGTTGTACTGATAATTACATATTTCTCGCTGGCAGATTTCGACTAAAATGTGATAGAGGTCTAAAATTTTAGTGCATAAACCACATGTTGCATTTCTTTTGTCTAACTCATTTCACTGTAAACTATTGTGTTCACATATACAAAGTTTTGCGATATCTTTGTATATGAGCATAATTCCAAAAATGTTTTTTTTTTAAATAAAAAAAGGTCTAAGGCGTGATATTTCACAAAATTTGAAAATAACTTTTTTTGACGATTATAACACTTTCTGTTTGCTTACTTTGTATATGACAATGTATTAATTGGCGTTTTCCAGTTTCATGTTTTATCGACTAATCACAGCTATTTGTTTCATTTTAACTTTAAATAATACAATCCCTCTGTATCTATTGTATATGAAAGTTTAATTAGCAACTCTTTTAAGGGACTGCTACATAACAAAAATTTATTGTGCTATTTTTGGTGTCACTTTCTCTAATGACACCACTTGCTGGAATCAAGAAATATCGCATCTCAGTAACCAGGTCAATGGAGTCCACCAAATCTAAGTGAAGTCTATCCAGTTTTATCGGGGATAGTGTAATGGAAATTCATTTAGTCGTGGAATGACATCTTAGTCATCCACTCCCATTCATTACGCGTGCCGGACCATAAATCCTTTGCTCTCTCTCTCGCGCGTGCTTCATCTCTGAAATCCTTGTTGGATTAATCCACGTGCACTTTAGGAACGAGCTCTAACTTGATCAGTGACCAGTATGTTTCAGATGAATGTTTCTGTCCTTGACCTACCTTAGTGAGAGAATAATTCAAATGTCGCATTTAGAAAGAATGAAATAAACCTTACAGTGAGAGATATTACAAGCTGTTTCAGTATGATATGTATGACGTCTATATATGGTTCAGATATGGTATGCCCATATTAGCAGATACAACTTCCGAGGAAAGCAGGTGATTTCTTGAGATATTATAGAACTATGAGACTTAATAATTAAGATCTCTTGAATATTTATGTTGAAATATCGGTTGGCCTTTGGGTATTTGCGAAAAAATTAAAATTGTAATTTTTGGTCGATTAACTGTGCCTCAAAATTTCGGTAATAAATGCCTTTTTACTCTCTGGTATACGTAGTATAGAGAAAGTACAGTAATAGTCAAAAATTTCGAACTCGATGTTTTGATAAATTTTCTTATTTAAGATTTCCCTGAGTTCGAAAAACATATTTTTAGAAAATATTCGTCTGTCTGTCTATCGTTTGTGACAAAGATCACTCAAAAATGATTTAGGCTGGACGGTTGAAATTTAGTATACGGTCTTTGCAAAAAATTTGCAGATTTCTGTCAAACGAAGTCCGTCTGTCCGACTGTTCGAATAAAAATTAACATGATAATTACAAAACGAAGAGAGTTAGATAGATAAAACATCTATAGAGTTGACACCTGTCGAATTTTGAACCAAACTCAACTACGAGATGACTGCCTGTCGGTATGTGCTTTCAGAAACATGTAAACCCAATAATTCAAAAACGCAATCATTTAAAAAAAACTTGGTATGGGTTGTTATTAATTGTGCAATTTTATGTCATATTTTTCTTTCAATAGATTGTGAAAAATGCGTCTAAATCAAATTCGATTTTTGGATATTATTACCGCGTACCAGGAATTAATCGCCAAATAACTCGCCAAGAATGACACGATAAATTCAGTAAAAATGGTAAATTCAAGCCAAAAGTTAATATTTCGTAACCATTGTACACCACTGCCCTGTAAGGCATTATTTGGCATGAAAAGTTTATTAGAGAGCATGCGAGAAGGTTTGGGGGAAACCACCCCTTCTGGCTCATATATGTATGATAATGTATGTTATGAAATATATACATGCATAAGTTATGACTACGTAGTTTAAACATTTGACACAATAATTTATGAATACTAGTAAAAACAATTTCGAATTTTTAGCTCGAAACATCGTCGCGTGTTAGGTTTTAAGCTTGATTCGTCTGACTTGATTATATTAACCTTTGCATTCTGTGCTTAAAGAATTTATATCACGCAATTTACTGAAAGAATGTTTGTCGGACTGGCAATCAGTCTATCTATCTTACAGAACTCTTATTCACTGCTTGTTTCTTTCCTTTATTTTTAACGAACCATTTTGACATCACGCTATTTACAGATAGAATACCAGCCTAAAATTATAGTAGCATTATAAATATTTTGATTTAAATTTTTACTTTTTTACAGAAAGGAGGCTTTTTTATATAAAAAAAAGGAAGTACCAAATGCTAGAAATTTATTGCTCATTTGCGCTTTTTTTGTGTGCCATTTGCAAGGTTTCAAACAATCCTTTCCCTTATCCGAGTGGTTACGTCAGAAAAATGAACCAGCTGAGCATTAAAATCTATACCCTATTGCCATGGCAACAGAAGTGCCAGATGATAACATAGAATTAAGATGTTGTTTCAGCAGGTCGTAATGCACACCTATAGTACCGATCGCGAGTGCTTCTTTTATTTCCAAACGAAAACCTAGCACAAGAGCGGCTAAGATAAAAATATTTGCTACAAGTAGGGGGAGGGATTGGTACTTTGAAGGAAAAGGATAAACATATCCTTTTTATTATTGATTTTGTAATATATAAGTATTTGATCAATAGTAATGTTTTTAAAGATTATATTCAAAATCAATTTACTGTATGATGAAAATGTTATTTTATATTATAATGCTATCTGACGAGACTCTACATTAAACAAAAGTTATTTTTGTGAAATCAATAAGAAAAAAAATCAAAAATTGTAAAATGAATACGGAAAAAATGAAAAGGATTTTTTAATTAAAAAATAATTAAGAAAAATGTAAGTAATCTTTTATTTTTTTTTTTTACAATCGGAAAATATTTTTGCGGATCCAATTTAAATATTAAATTCTCGTTGGATTCCTATTTCTTAAAATTCAATTAAACTGAACCGAATCATCTTTTTTCAATCTCATTTTATTTTGGTAAAACTGCCGACAAAATGCCTGTGAATAATTTACTGAATTGGAATCAAATTGAGTTACTCCGACATTAATTATTAATAGATGTAATCGATAACTGGCAATGTAAAATGTTGTCTTCTTAATTTTGTTTCCGTAAGGCTCTTATTTTTTTTAGTTAGCAACAATTTAATAAAACTGAAAGAAAGAATGATTATTTCTTATTTATTCCAATACAGTTACCATGAAATAATTTATTACCATTAGAAATATGTTTACCCAAAAAGCTTAAAAAAACCAGTTATGAAAAATAAATCAAAATTTGTGCAAAATATGAAATTATTGATTTTAATGTATAGTCTTTAAAAGCAAATGATTATGAAATTTTTTTTTATTATATAGTCCAATTTTAACTTGATTCGTTTAATGTTTTTTCAAAGATTTAATTTGACAACCCATTTTACACATTCTTCCTCAGAATTTAATTATCTTTAAATCGATTAAATTCTTCCTCTATATTAGCAACGCCGTTTTAAAGTAAATTCGAGCACATATTAATTCCAAGATTTTGTAATATTTATAAAAATAAATAATAAAATAAAGTTTTAAAAGTAAAGAATAATTAAAAATATTTACTTTTTAGTACATTAATAAATGTTTGAAAATTCCTCTTATTGTTTTATGTATTCTGATCTATCTTTTTTTAGCATCTTAGAAAACATTATTTTGAAATGAAACCTATTATATCATTTATTAATAAATCAATAAATGATTTAATTATTTATTAATTTTACATATTGTATTATGTATTAATTTCGTAATTATTTATTAATTTTACATATTGTACTATTCATTAATTCAATGATTATTTATTAATTTTACATAACAAATGATGCAATTATTTATTAATTTTTGATGTAATTTTAATTTTACACCATTTATTAATGAATTAATAAATTATGTAATTAATTAATATTCGAAGCTATTTATTCTCGTTCTTCAGTTGGCATACTTATATCGCAATTAAAGAAAGCGGGTTTATTATTATTATTCAGCACTTTTCTGATCTTATTGTTGTTGTTTCCTCCACGTTTTCCTTTACAAATATCTTGAATAGTGTAAAACACCGTAATGACGTAGTAAAAGTGTAAACTAATTACATTACAGCTATTTTACACCAGTTAAGAACTAATAAAGAACAAAATACCATTTATTATTACCAAACCATTTCGTTAATGCGAAATATTTCTTAAACACAGCCTTCGCCGCTAAAATGAAATTACTTTACATACTAACCTACTATTATTTAATAAAACTTCCGTTCCTCTCTTAAAGACATCTAATAATTAACTCGAGTCCCCCTCCCCAACTACTTGTTTCATTACCTCTCATTAAATTGATGGGCACCGGAAGCGTTTTATTAAACCTTTCGCACTAAATAAATAAACGGACGTCGCTTTTTCCACGCTTTCGTCGGCCACAATAACTGAACATCTTTTAATAAAGTCCAAACGATTTTTTTTTTTTTTTTTTTTTGCAGGCACTTAAAAATCTTCAATTAAGTCGTCCAAAGTGAAAATGCGCGGTCATAAATTGGTAAAACGAGGCTTGGGAATTTGTTAATTAAGTCGGTAATAAGTGCGTGTTTTGAGGTTTTTCTTGGAAAATTAGATGGGTGCTTATTTTACGATATTGGGTTAAAAATTGCTGCGCATTTGCTTAATAGTTTTCTTTAAATCGAATGACAGCTTATTGTCCAATGTGATGTTTTCTCTGCGGCATATTGTTTTGCTTATCTTAAAGAGCATTCATATTAAGGTATAGTGTACTTTATGTAAAAGTGAAATGGGAAATATGATTCATATGATGGCAATTTTCAAAGATATTATTAACGCATACATAGATTGAATCAACACTTTATTTATTAGAAAGATGAACTGTTGTTTATTTAGAAATCGTGGTGTACGATATTTTTTAAAAAAAGAAAGAAACTGTTTTTGCGTGACTGCTATAAATAGGACAAGACAACAAAATGTAGGTCCTCAATGGCTTGGAGATTTGGTCCAAAGTTGGATTTTCAAGGGCTTCAGACAAGATTCCAGTGAAATCCCGACATATGTAAGTCTAGCACATATTAAATAAATGACTGATAAAGGCATTCTAGAATATATTCTATCCTTTGAGAAAGAAAATATTCTGTCCTTCATTTCATCTAATTACATATAAAAAAATTTATTAAAAATAAAGAAAAGAAATGTGCAGAAATTAGATAAATATAATTAAAAAGGTAATTTTTTGTATTTTAAAGTATTATAAAAATTATTTTTGTGAGATAATAGTTTTGGAAGATACGGCCAACAATCTCCATAATTAAGTCATAACAATGATCAACCTGACGACGATTAAGCCTATTTTCGCGCTCGATGAAACTGTCTGTCTGAAGCTTATTTCTTAATTTCTTTTACATCTTCTTTTTTCTGATCAAATTAGTTTTTGATGACACGGAAAGTCATCTAAAGAACATTTTTGATAATACTTCATTTATTATTAATTACTTTATTAATGAAGCATTGAATTGTGGCGGTAAAACCGTTCAGAGGTGCAGCTTCAAACGTCCATATAATGTTTTGTTTACATTTGATTGTTGCCATTCGACAATAAGTAATCAGAACGAATTTTGTGCCATATACATTATTTTTATATATAGTGAGTTGCATAGAAAGTAGCATTTTTGTTACCATTAACAAGCATTTTTTTTTTCAATTTCAAAATAGTGTAAAAATATTTTTTGTAATGATATTCCCCATTTATTGAGAAAAATTTAAATTTTGGTTAAATTTTTATTAATTAAAAATTCTAACTAAAATTCCCTTTCTCGGCGAGTACGTCTTACCCACGAAGTAACTACGAGCCAAATTTGGGAGCTCTAGATTCAATTGTCTGCCTTGTACGATCTGTGCTTAGTTATTGTTTATTGTGTTTTAGATTAGTTGTGATCTGTGCGTGATACATCACACACTTTACAGAAAGTATGCCTGCAAAAAACGCTTTCATGTTTTTTTTTAAAAAAACGATCTAAACGGATAAAATTAACATTAAAATTTAGAATTGTGTCCATCCGTCCATCTTCGAGAAAAATATTAATCTGCTTATTCTCATTTGTGCACGGTACTGAAAATGCAACTAGCTGTCTGATAAGTGAACATAACACTAAAATTGCAGATATATATCAAAATTCGTCAAACTGGAATTTCCAATGCTTTTATCAGATATTTTTTTATTATCTGTTGGAAAAAAATTGGTTTCTTATCAAATAGATAAAATTATTTGGATCTCAACTTATAACTACATTCTTTT
>JAPMOR010016762.1:25588-53805 GCA_026543865.1 Argiope aurantia | reverse complement strand
TTAGGACTCATTATTTCAATCTGTCTGCCAGTATATATATGAATACAATAACTAAAAAATGCAATAAATTAGAAAACCATAGTTTATTATGTGGTTTGGATATCGAATCTGTAGATTGGTGTCGATTTCTAGATACGATCTGTATAAAATACAAAACGTATTTATTCAATTTTCTACATACTTTTTACAAAATGAAATACCAAATGCGCCATGTTCTGTAAGTACAGTGCACTCTCGAGTATCCGGCTTCTGTACTATCCAGCCTGCTTCTCAAAAACTAAAAATTGCAAGTTTTGACTCTTATCTTAGGGTTACCTTTTCATATCTGTGTAATCATTTATCAATGAACAATAAAATCAGTTTGAGCCAGTTTTCTTAAGAATTAGGTGTACGATTAACATTAAGTTCTTGTTTTTGTTTCCAGCATTTAAGTTAGGCATTAAGGATTTATGTGAAAATGTGAACAGTTTATATCCTTTAATTTACTTTTTCTGTGATAAATTCTTGAAACGTGCAGTGCCGTATATAAATATATATATATATATATACAAATTACCAGTACAGAACCTTCTATTTTAACACGACACGTTACCAGCAACTGTTTCTACGATTCACCGAGCCACGGTCTCTACGTGTCTTGAGTTAAATGGAGGGCTTAGTACTCAATAAGAAGCGAGAAATTAAATACACTGGTGTGCAAAACTTAAGCAACAGATATGTTTTTTGCCATAACTTCACGAGAAATCGTCTGAGAGACATGAAATTCAGAAATGAGATACAGCATTTTGTTCTGAAAGAATGACGAAAGCATAGTTGCGTAGAAATGAATACAATGCATACAGTATGGAATCAAACAAAAAAAGGCTTTATTGAACTCATAGTATCGTTACACATGATTGTCTGTCCAAGAGGAAGAACAGCAAGCAGATGTTCCTTAGTATGGGATATGCCCTCCCCTTACTGTTATACAATAATTAAACTATAGGCCGCTGTTACAAGCGGTTCCCAACGCCAGTTGATTTGGAGAGAGGTCGGGACACGGTTTCATCCCAGTAACATCACGGAAAGAGACTGTTTCGGTGATCCTGGAGTTGTCGTCTGGGGAGGCATTATGATGAACGGGCGGACTGAGCTCCACGTTTTCGTCAGAGGTTCTGTAACTGGAGATCGTTATTGTCAGGAGGTGATCCTTCCCCATGTGCGTCTGTTCCGAGGTGCCATTGGATCAGACTTCGTTTTTATGGATGACAATGCACGGCCACACAGGACTCATGCTGTTGAGGAGCTCCTGGAAAGTGAAGATATCACTCGAATGGATTGGCCGGCGTGCTACCCTGATTTAAATCTGATAGAACATGTGTGGGATGCTTTGGGGAGACGCCTTGCGGCACGATTATATCCTCCTGGGAACAACAGAAAACTTAAAAAGATGCTGATTGAGGAATGGGCACTCTTACCTCAAGAACTGTTGGACAATCTGGTGTTGAGTATGGGGAGACGGTGCGAAGCAACCATTGCAGTAAGGGGAGGGCATACTCCATACTAAGGAACATCTGCTTGCTGTTCTTCCTCTTGGACAGACAATCATGTGTAACGATACTATGAGTTCAATAAAGCCTTTTTTTGTTTGATTCCATACTGTATGCATTGCATTCATTTCTGCGCAACTATGCTTTCGTCATTCTTTCAGAACAAAATACTGTATCTCATTTCTGAATTTCATGTCTCTCAGATGATTTCTCGTGAAGTTATGGCAAAAAACATAACTGTTGCTTAAGTTTTGCACACCAGTGTGTTATAACAATGAATTTTAATGTAAAAACTTTGTCTCCTGGTATTGTTGGGCAAAAAAATTAGTTTATATAACTCCGGCCTATCCGGCTATTTTGTTATCCTGCCTGCCCTTCAGGCCACATTAGGCCGGATACTCGTGAATATATTTATAAAAGTTTAGCTTTTCTAAAAAAAAATGGTAAAAATGAAGCCTTTTATTATAATCCGTTTTAAATGAGAAAATATTTGCAACAAAGATCTTCAATAATATGATTTGCATTTATCGAAAAAAAATATAAACAAATATTCATTTTTATATAGGTGATTCTTTCTTTTGCCATTTTGTAATGATGCTTGTTGGGAAATACACAAATGAATAAGCATAACAAACAATTTCGATAAATGTTTACATATTCATACACTATTATCATCTCCACTGTTCATATTAGAATTTACATGCCGAGGAAAGAGTAATGATCCTGTTTATAGAAAATAAATACGTCAGCGATATGGACTTCCGACAGATTTTTACATGACAATAAGCGAGAAACTTGATCCGTTGCCAAGTGCAATCCTTTATAATGACGCGCTCTATAAATTCGCTTTCAGGACGACTTTTCCCCTTTCTTCGGTTTCATTAACTGAAACACTGGGTTAATATAACGACAAACTTCTTTGAAAAAAAAAACCCTTTCTTCTGTTCTTTTGTTTTGGAAATAAGAATTTAGAAAGTGCAATTGCCGGAAGTGGGATGCTGCAGTAAGTAGACCGTAAGACCACGGGTGAATTTGAAGGAATTTATTGCTTTCTAAATGCGGTTGGACACTTTTTTATTTTTATTTTATGTGCTTTTATTTTTTTGTTTGTAGCAAAACAATACCGTAAACAAAAGTGAAAATAGATTCCCCCCCCCCCTACTTAAATAACCGTAATACGTAGATAGAGAAAATATTCGAACTCAAGATTTTGACGAATCTCCACGTTTTAGATCTCCCTGACTTTGAAAAACACATTTTTGTCCGTCCGCCTGTCTGTCTGTCTGTGACAAAAATAATTCAAAAACGCTTTGATCTAGACGGTTGAAATTTGTTATACACTTTTCGCATCAAATTTACAGATTTATATCAAATTTTGAATGAAATCTGTCGAGAGGGAGTCCTTTTGTCAGGTCTTTCGAATATAAGTTATCATGATTACTACAAAAGGAGGAGAGCTAGATAGATAAGATTCGGTACGCAGATTTAACATCAATAATATAGGTATTATGTCAAAGTTTCAGCCAAATCCAACAATGGGTCGATTGTCTGTCTGTCTGTATTTCCAGAAGCATATAAATGTGATAATTCAAAAACACAAAAACTTAAATATATCAAATTAGGTATGAGATTTTGCAAACACAAGTATAGTTTTGTGTCAAATCTTTGTTCCAATCGCTCCAGAAAAACTTATCTAAAACGCAAATTAGATTTTTGTATACTATTAAGTCCGTGTCAGTGATTAAACGCCAAACCTCGTCAAGAAGGACACGACAGTTTCACTAAAAAAAGTTAAACTCATGCGAAATGTTAAGATTGTTGCAAAGTATTGTACACTAACACTATGCAAGGCGTTATCTGGCATGACAAGTTTATTAGAGAATATGCACGAATGAGACTACTTCCGCTGGTTTGTTTTGTTTTTAATAAACTTCTTTTGATATTAAGTCATTACATTTTTGCATAAAAAGCATACAGGGTAAAAATATTGTAAAAGTAAAAAAAAAAAAAAAATGAATTTAGGATTATTACGAAATTCCACGTTTCAGACTTCCTTGTATTCAAAAAACTCCTGTTTGTTCCTATGAGCATGCTATTAAAAACGCATTCAGCTAGACAAATGAAATTCGTTACATGATTTTTGTACTGAATTCATAAATCTCTGACAAATCTGAAACGAAATCCTTGGTAGGAGTTAATGTATCTATCTCTTTGAAAGCCAGTGAGCATGATAACAACAAAGCGCGAAGGGTTAAATGAAAGAAAGTTAGTACACAATTTTAGATGTAAATGTGTGTAATATTTGGGAAGCTATATCACTGACTCTCCAACCCACCCGAAGGCACACGGATAAAGAAAACTGAATGACCGAACCACCGCAACAGCAACACTGGCGCGAACTATGGTTGAGTCCTAAGGGCCATCACCGGTCACGGTACAACCCTTCCCGAAGGAAGTACGTCCCGTCATCGAAGGGAGGAGTGTAATATTTGGGAAGAAAACCAAAAAACAAATCATCAATGGGTTGACCGTCTGCCAATCTTTAAATTTGTCTGCATATAACATGCACTTGAAAAACGCAACAACATATGTAAATAAAATTTGGTATGTGATCTTGTTCCTAATTTGCAATGTTGTGTCTAATTTTCTGGCTTCTATCGATGGAAAAAAATACCTTCAAAATCCATACTACACATTATAATTCTTCATTATACTTCGGAGCTCAAACACGTTATGTAAGGGACTGAAAATAAAAATATGAGAACTTGTAGTTCACTATCATGGCCAAGATCTACATAGGGGTTAAAATCTGTATTCGATAAAGTTTTAAGGAAATTGTTACCATTGATTTTTAATTTATCATAATAAAAACAGACACGATATATTTTTAATAAGATCATTATAGAGGAAAAATTTTACTAAATGCTTTTATTTAGCCTTTATTACTCATATTTATTTACCTCATAATGTTTGTGTGTTCGGAATGATATATTTCAAATGAATTTTCTCTCAATTCCTTGTGTGCTTCAATTCAAAAAGAATTTTTTTTTCAGTAATATGTTCTTGATGACAATTCTATATTTTTATTTTTACCGTATTTAGTTATCAGTTAATCGATTATTTACGGAGAAATTTTTATTAATAATGGAGTGTCGAATGTATTTAAAGAATAATTAAGGATAGACTGAAACATGTGATACAAACAGAAAACTCTTAGAGTATTAAAGATTAGTAAATGTTATTTTATGGTAAATTGAAGGTGAAGACAAAAACTGTTAAAAAAGAGACACTGAATCTAACATGATCAAAAAAATATACTTCAAACTTTATTAAAAAAGGGGTGGGGTGGGGGTGGGGAAATTCCACAAAAAATTATAAAATGTTGCAAATAATGTAAATTCTATTCAATTCTAAATTAAACATACTTTTTTTTACACCGCCCCAAGCTTCTCCTCCACCACCTCCATTCCAAACCACCAGCATTTCCACCTCCATATTTTTTTTTATTTCAAACATTATTTTCTGCCTTCTCTTTATATTCGCTAATAAAAATAATCTCTTTAGTTTTAATTTTTTATTTTAATTGTTCTTAAACTGCAATCAATATTGATTTATTTAAATCAGGTGCCATTTTTTTTTATTAGAATAACACCTTGCTTATTTACTGCAAATTTACATAAAATTATATTAAAATCTAAGCGTAAATTTGATAAGCCTAGTAATATTTACCTTTTTTTTTATTCCAAACGAAGCAAGACACAGTTCGAGTAATTGAAATAAATAAATCCGAAATATACAAACATATAAACATTTCTACACCATTAGTTTTACAGTTTATTTTCCTTCTCTGTTCCTAAAAATAAAACCATTTCTTTTCTAAAAACCATCGAGTATTTCAGAGTCTTTTGCTAACTTAACACAATACCGAGACACTTCCATATCCCCATTTATAAAATAAAACATGCATTGAAAAGAACAACAAAGGAATTGTTTTTAGAAAAAAATCAGAACAAATATATCCGAAAGGCCGTACCTAACAAAACAGAGGATATACTTCCCTATCAACTCAAACCATTCCTAAAATCTCCATCCCAACTTTAAATCGGGCCACTCAAACGATGCCTCGAGGACTGCAATTATCTCTCACTGACTTCAAGAATAATTATGTTCCACTTCTCCCTCAAAGTAATCATATGCTCAAATTACTCTGAAGCGCTTATTCAACAAAACTAACTGCTTACTCTGCCTGCATCTGACCAATCACACCTCGGAGAGTCGAGGAATTAAAGCAAGTCCATCGTCTTCTTTTGTCATTCTAAGCCAAGAATCAACATCTGTCGAGGAAATCCATCCCCCCCCCACACTCCCTATATGAAAGTTTTAGAGAATCATTACAGAAACGAAGGGGGCAATGACTCCCGGCTTTAATGCGATACGTGAAGTTTTAAAATGTTTAATTTTTGGCAAAGTTTCTCGCTTAGTTTTTTTAATAAGTTGCAGTATCTTGGTAATGAAGGGGGTGCTTTGCAGGACGTTCACCTCTTGCAAATCATGCTCGAGGGAGGAGAGCGAACAATGCGATTATGGGGTTGGGGAAGTTTTGGAATTCTTTGTTTGGAAGTTCTTGCAAGAAAAGACAAAGTTTGGGGATTGTCGTCAATGGAGAAGCGGGAAATAAGGGAGTGAAATGAGAAATGATTGTTATTTTTTTTTTGTTTAATTTATGCCATTTTTTTTCAATTGCAGCGAGAATGATGAAACTTTTATGTAAATTGGAAGCGTGTGATTGTCCGTAAAGATTTCGCGCCAGCTTTAAAGGTGCTACCTGAATTCTGAAACGGAATTTAATATCTTCTTCTTCTTCTTTTTTTTCTTTTTCTTTTCTCTCTTGAAATTAAACTGGAGAATTTACAACTCATCATTCGGATTACAAAATATAATAAAGACTGTAATATGATATTCATTCAGAATAACAATATGACTCCAGTAAACAATGGCAAGGAAACAGTAAAGTGAATTGCATCTCAAACTTTTGCGTAATAACTCTTCAAACGTATGTGCAAATTGGAAACTTGCTACAATTTGAGTTTCTCTTTTTCGTGTATCATGGGAAATTTCCCTTTTGTGATTGCCGAAACATACGTTTTGAAGCAATTACCTTTCTCAAATAATATGGACCGAAGTAATGACTTTATATAACCGACGAAGACCAACCTATCCGTAAGGGTGTAAGGTAACCATTAACTGACTACTCCAACCCGCCCATAGGCACACGGATAAAATTGAATGACTGGACCACTGTGATATCGACACTGACGGGAACTGTGGTTGAGTCCTAAAGGCCATTACCGGCCACAACACAATCCTTTTCTAAGGAAGTACGTCCCATCATCGATAGTAGGTAATCTATCCCCTCCTCTTTTCTGTACTCATCAGGGCGGTGAGAACCAAACACGATACCGGAAGTTTCACATCCTCTTTTCTGAGATGCTACCCCCCGCCCCATTAGGTTTGGTTTGGTTATATTAACGTCCCGTTTTGAAGCAACACTAGGGCTATTTTGGGACGGACCTCGTAATTCTGAACCACGGTCAGATGACGAGGACGACACCTGAGCTGGCACCCCCTCTCCACCCCACACCACACCAGCGGGAGGACTTTTGGTCATGACGGATTTAACTGACCCCCTTACACGACGGTTCTTCGGTGGAATCAGGTCACGAACTTGAAACCCCCCGGTTCCGAAGCCGAAACCTTACCACCAGGCCACCGCGGCCCTCCGCCCCATTAGAAGAAGGGTGTAAGGTAAAGTAAGTACGCGTGAATGCGTTATGTTTCACTACAATAAAAGATATGTCAAGTTATTAATACATAGAATATTTGAAAACGCATTACCAATTAATGGCCTTATAGAGCAAGGGAAGTTTGTTGATTGGCTGCTCTTTTTCTAATAAAATGGTATTAAAGAGTTATAAGTAAAATTTTATAATTTGGTCTGTTTAGTCGAGTAGAAGTGCAGATTTTTTGCTTGTGAGTCAATAATATTCTACTATGACTAATATGGTCAGGAAATTGCATAAAAATGAGACGATGCAGTTTTTTCATTGATTGATTGGTTGTTCTTCTCCGAATAAAATGGTCTAAAAGAGTTATAAGCAAACTTTCATAACTAGGTCTGTTTTAGTCGAAAAGAAGTGGAACTTTTTGTTTGTGAGTCAAGAATTTTTTACTAGACTTAGATTCAGAGAATTGCATAAAAATTAGACGCTGTAATTCTTTAGAGTCACCTTTATTCATTCAAATAATCTGAAACGTAAGTCTTTACCACATTTAGATCATTTTTGGAAATGAAACTATATGCTTATCTCTGACGGTTAAAAAATTAACTTTTGATCTAGGATTAGAGCTGATATCTTCTGTATCAAGTACTTTTAGACTCATAGTTTTTATCTAAAGACAAAAAAAAAATGCCTTTGACTAGACTAGATTTCCTGTAAGACATCTGAAAATTGAGAGCGAAATATAATTAACTAAACCACTCAATAATGCTTGACAAAAGAATCTAAATAAGATTTAAAAAAAAGTTTTCACTGTATCAGAACAACCAGCGAGGGTAGTCTCCCCAAAGTTTTCTTGTATACTCTCCGATTAAAGTCCTATCCCCCTTCTTTCCGCATAAAATTATAGATCTGAATAAGGCCGCAAATGCATAACATTAGCGAACGATCGCTGCGAAATATAGATATTTGGCGTGAATTTTTCATTTACTGAATCTATCGTATAAATATGTATTTTGAACACCTTTTTGATGACCGAATGATATCAAAATTTGGCATGGTATTAAAGTTTGCAGTCACAAGATAACATACCGAATTTCATTGCTTTAATTCATTCCATTTATGAGTTATTGCGTTTATATGCATGCGAAAGTAGAGACAGACAGATGGTTAATTTTTTAAAATATCTGGTTCAGAATTTGATAAGAATCTCTATTTTAGATGTTAAACATGTGTACTAAATTTTATCGACCTAGATCTTTGCATTTTGGTATTATCAAGTTCACTTGTGAATGAACAATCATAAAAACTTATTTTAAATGAAATTCATTCAAAATTTGTTAAGAAATCTGAAAGTTAGGAATTAAATCTATATAACTAGTTTCATTCATTGTTGTTTCTGATAACATTTGTCATAGACAAGCCAGCTTTTACTAAGTCAGCGAATTTAAGCTGAAGTTTTTTTACGTCTCTTGTTTTACAGTAGAGCCATCTAGAACCAAGAGTACGATTTAGCTACTCATACGTCACAACCCTTTTTATCAGGTGGACTTCATTTATGCAATTCATTCATTCGTCCACAGATCGTAATTTAGACCTGAGCCAAAGAACGACCAACTCTGATACAGCACCCCCAATAGTATTACTCTCGACATGAACAACGACAGATTTATACGTGCGCCAGCCACCACCACACGCACACGGAGAGTTTTAGGCTGACGGGTTCGAACTCACAACCCAAGTAATGCGAATCCAACTCCCTACTAATCAGTCAGGCTATCCCGGCCCAAGTTTCATTCGTTTTGTTCAAAGCGTTTTCGATTTTTGTTCACAGGCAGACAGAGATGAATATAATGCCAGCATTATATTCACAACAGATGAATATAATGTCGAACTTGTAATTTTCGAACTTGGAGAAGTCTGAAACGTGGAAATATGTTAAATTCTAGATTTCGTAATTTTTGACGATTACACTACTTCCACTATACTTCATATACGAAAAAAAAAAAGAAAAAAAAGAGTGTTTTCTTTTTTAGTTTCCTCAAGCTTTTTCAGAAGTCAATAACGATTATCACCACTATGTCAACACCCTCGATAATCGCGTAGGAAATCCGAGACTTGTCTTTTCAACTTATCTACCTCCCGGCCACTTGTTTATAACGCACTGATCTACTGGGTTATCTTGATATAAGATTGGAACATCTCTGAATCGTAGCAATCCCCCATCGTTTCAGACGTAATGTAGGATTAGCGCTGAAACAATGACGATGACAAATATATCAAATAACAGATGTTGCGCGAAAGACGGAGACATGAGTTGTGTCCATTACTATCGCTCACTTTATTAGTGTAATACGCACAGAACTAATTAGGACTTCTTCATTGAATTAATACAATGTAGGACATCCATTGTTACTGTCATTGTTTCTATAGTGACATTCTGCTATATTTAGAAAGCAAAAGGATAGGATTTGAAGAATTATTATGAGGTTTCAACTTCACAATATTCATTTGTTAATTAAAGATGTATTTTAATGCAGGATGTACTTAATCAGAAAACACAGGATGCTAATCCAACAATAGGATAATAGAATAATACACATCGTCACCACAAGAAGAATAAAATGAAGGCAAATTGAAATGTCTCGCATTTGATTTTGTTCAGCCGCACGAGCGCTGTTGAAATATTTTCATCGATCGCTTAAAAATTCTTGTTATATTGTGGCACGTGGCAACATCGTTCGTGTGAGCGTTGTAAGAATAGATGATTGAAATAAATTCACAATGCACATGCGCAGAGTTCATTTAAATGTTTCATTCATTCAAGAGATTGCCCCCATTAGTTGATGATATTTTCTCCTTAAAATGCAAAAATATTTGTTTTCACAAAGAGTTTAAGTTATTTTAATTTAATGAAATTCAAGGACTTATTTTTCACAGCAAATAACATTGATCGCTGTGAAAAGGCTAGATAAAATATTTATTATTTTAATCCTTGAAGTTTCAGTTAAGTGGAAATGTTTTTAAATCCGATATACTTGAATTCATTTATGAAAGAGGTTTAATTATTAATTTAATCATTTGAAAAAGTTATTATTTTAATGTATTACAGAATATATTAAATGGAAACAAACATAAGCAAGAAATATAAATATTGTGTTAAATTAGGAAATATCACTTGTTATAAACATGTGATTCACAATTATTATCGGCTAACAATATAAATGACGTTTAATTAGTTGTGGTTCAAATAAATTCATTTAAAATTTCGAATTTAGTCATTTTTTATCTTTTTGTCTTTTTTATTTAGTTTTTTCCTTACAAGAATACAATAATTCTCAAAGTTTCAGCCTTTTCAAGCGCGATTTATCAGACGATAATGCCATACGCAATAATGTTATTACACAATTGCTAGAAACGAAAAAAAAAAATTCTCGTTTAACTTCGTAAATTTATCTAATTTTTCTTTTCGAAATACCTAAATCAATTTGAAAGAAAAATGTTAAAAAATGTTTCTTTAAAAAATATTTAACCAAATATATCCAAACTCAATCTATATACCGAAATTTTTCTATTTATTTATCAAAATCAGACATTTATTTTCTGAAAATTTATTAAGCATTCTTTTTGAGTATAATCTCAGATAAATGAATTTGATCTAATAAGAATTAAATAAAATAATATTAATAAGAATAGAATAAATAATATAAATATAAAATAACATAATATTCTTAGAACTTCATCTTTTATTATTTTTCTTCCAAATTCGGAATGCTTAATAAGAAATGATAATACAATACTATGCATTCTTATGATTAAGAACAACTATAGAATCATATAATGGTTCTCAATGAAGTATACAGAATTAATAATATTTAAAATTTTTCATTTGGATTCTTCAGTTGTGTCAGAAACATGACAATATTTTCTCCAAAGGGATGATTTCAACAGCTTCCTCGTGAAATTCTTGCAAAAGACAAATATTTGATTTTTCACATTTTATTTCAACACAATTTAAAGTTTGTATTACATCAGAAATTCTTCCATAATCTCTTATGTGCAACCAACTCTTAAGAAAGGTTTAAAAGTGTGTCTTGTATTACAGAAATCTAAAGTAATAAATAAAAAATTTTATTATTTAGTAGTGGATCACGGGAAAATTCTTTTCGAAATCTTCTCCGCTGTGTATAATAAATTACTTTACGTTGTGAAATTAGATTTAACATCAATATTCAAAAATAATCAAAAATCTTGCAAGCGATTGTAGCTTTTTAAAATTGATGGGTATGTCTCAGCTCTGTATTTTATTGGGGGAGTAGGAGCCATTAACAATTAACTGCTTGCTCCGACCCGTTCGTAAGCTTACGTATAGAACGAAATGATCGAACCACCACGACAGTAACATTGGCAGGAACTGTGGGTGAGTTCTAAGGGTTATCACCGGCCAAGGCACAATCCTTCCCTAAGGAAGTACGTCCCATCATCGATGGGAGGTAGCTAACTCCCACTTCTTACTATACTCACTAGGGAGGCAAGAACTAACCACCATATCGGAAGCTTCTCATCCTCAATTTTGAGGTACTCCACAGAGAGAGTCGGGGGTGGGATGGAAGCATTTCAAAGAAAAAAAAATCCTGTGAACCTGATAAAATTTAAACGTGTTGCATCAGTTTAAGATTTCAAACCATTTCGTATTTTGCAAGAAGAAAATAATGTGACGTCACTAAACAAAATAATACAAATTTCGACTGGATTTTACATGAAAAGCAATTATGCTTGTCATGTGAATATGACGCCATGTTGATTGTCTCACTATTTATTTATGATATTAATGCTAGTTAAAATTTATAACTAAATAAATGACAAAGTTATCTTCGTGTTTCACAATATTTTTGATAAATGATTTAAACATTTGTATTTTAAAATAAATTTTTTGCTAAAATGCAAATGACTTTACATTGATAATTACTTCATAGTTTTATTTAAATATCACCCGTTTTATATTGATAAAATTTTAAAAAATCAATTGAAAGAAGGAAGAAAAAAAAAGATAGCGCTTTTTTTAAACGTATCTTTTTAACCAAAAATCTATAAAATTAATTTTGTAACTTCCATGAAATTTATTAAATTTAATACATCTTCCCATTAAATTTAATGCTTCTGCAATGGGATCAAATCGCGTGAAGTCACGAAATAAGCAACAAAGCGCATGCCATTTGAAATTTTATTGTAGTTAGCTTTACACTGTATAGATGGGCTTACACTCGGTCAATTATAAGATGATCAACAAGACAACGCATTCGCAGAAACAGACTGATTTATGTTTGTCACATTTTCATAAGATAGATTCAGGCATTCCATGCTTGGTTATAAATTGCCTTTTTGGCATCCCTGAGTTTTTCTTTACACAAAAATGATCTATATTAGTTTCACAAAATAAAATAATAAAATAATTAAAATATTTGCGCAAAGAAAAATGGTAAAAGAAAAAGAAAAAAGGCCAACATACCAAAATTTGGAAAACTATAGATAAATAATGGCAAATAAAATGAAAACAAACACTCACAATCTCGCATCAAAAAGAACAAAGAGTAAAAAATGTCGGAATTAATCTATGATAAGTGATCAATTTTTTCACGCCAACAGTCCCTCCTCCCAATTCTACAAACGCATACGCAGTAAGGGAAAAAAAAAAAAAAATACAATACAGCGGTATGTTGTCAGTCCCGACGGGACAATTACTTGCCATAGACCAAACAGCACTTTTCAGCTTTTCTACGCATGCGCTGCCTACTGGCCGTCTTATCACTGACCGAGTGTCAACCCACCTTATTGTACTATTACTAATACCACCAGCTGCAAAAGCAATATATACGGTTGGTTGCAAATTAAAAAAGGTGCACAAATGATATGTAGCAGAAGATGATGAAGAAATAACCACATTGACAAAGGAGGCAAAATATCTGTTAAAACCTATGATACTTAATTGTTTCGAAATTGATTTTAATTGAATAAACGCCCCATTTTTCATACTAAACGAAGAAATAGCCATTTCGAATTGGATTTTATAACTGAACATAATCAACTGGCAATGATCACACTCATAACCCCAGCTCTCCTTCCCAACTTCAGAGACATTCAAATAAAAGAACATTTGACCCTAGATAAATTTAAGTGCATCGGGGTTCATAAGCATGCACGACCATCCGAGGAAGCAGGTCTAAACATCATAGTCCCTCCACCCCGGTTCTAAGATCAAGACCAAAGATCGCCGCTTACAGTCAAAATAAGAAATCTCTTTTAAAGATAAGTAGCTATCTGTACAATTTAACACACGTGCAGTGCAATGTTTTGAAACCAAAGAGATATATGTCTTTTTTTCTAAAACCTGAATTGTTCTACCCATGTATCGTGTGTTATAGCCATAAATTTCAGAATGTAAGTCATTCGTGAAGCTTCATTGTAAGAAAATGATATCTTTAAAAATGACACTAAGATTTATTTTTTCATTTAAGGGTTGTTGTTTTTTTTCTTTGTCAGGAATGACATGAGAAAATGATTTTGCTGTTATTTGCAAACTCTTGTAGAGATATAAAATTTTTATAACAGTTTAGAAGTATGAAACCTAGTCTGAGAAATTTTGGATGGAAGGTTCAGTTAGTTGCGAAGAAATGATTAATTCCGTAAAAAAATAAATCAATATTGAGAATATATTTTTTTTATCGCACAATTGTTTTTTCTATCAGTTTTCAATCAGTTACGCTTCTTTCAGATAGTACTTCCATTTCTTGAATTCTCGAGCAATTTGTCGGGGAATATTTTTATAGCATGTATTGTGAAAAATTTCGAAATTTATTTCTAAAAGTATTTTTTATATATATATATATGGATATATTTCAAGAATTTGGATTGGTTAATGGGAAAATATTATCCATAATTTCAAATTTCTTTTGGAAATCAGAAAATTGTATATATTTTACGAGAGAACTAAATAAATTTTACTATTTTCCTGGAAATTGTTTTGATCTGCTGTGGCCTACGTGGTAAGGTCAAAATCTGTCCCCAAACGGACGCACGTATCGGCATGATGTACTTAAATCTAAAGATGGAAGTTAAACACCTATCTGCTGATTTTAAATGAATATTTGGAGATGTATTACCAGCTCAGATGCCGTTTCATCATCTGAACACGGTTCAAAATGACAATATTTTTTTCTTAATAGCCCTCATCGCTGTTTGCTTCCAAGCGGCAAATTAATATAATTAAAATCAAAGATCTGGTTCAATATTTCCTTAATTTTTCCTTCTCCAAATTTTCATAAAATTCTACATGCATTTTTTTTTCGGAATTATTTTTGCGCGCATGGAATGAAAATTGAAACATATCACGAGGAAATGGATGAAATTTGCTATAAACGGCACTGAATTTCGATTACCTCCATCATATGATTTCATTTCATCCCACAATAGCAGTAGAATACTAACAATATACAAGGATTTTACCTATTACAGACTTCCAAAATATTTTTTGTTATTGGTATGGAAAATGATGATATGATGGTGATACAAATAGTAATCTATCATTTCCTTGTGTTGTTATTCATTATCAACAGTCATATCAGTTGGAAAATCTTAAAATTTCTCTGTGAGAACTTTATTATTATTATTATTATTTATTTATTTATTTATTTTTTTTTTTGCATGCTAACATGTTTACTGTTGCGCGAAATTGTTCGTTGCAGGAATCTAGTTTGACACCTATGTTTTAGACAATTATGATTGATGTCATTCTAGAACTTTAAATTCCTTTTTAATTATCAGTAATTAATTTCTGGTTATACGTAGGATAGAGAAAGTATAATAATCGTCAAAAAATTCGAACTCCAGATTTTGACGAATCTCCATGTTTTAGATCCATCCCTTTGAGTAAAAAAAACCACATTTTTGGAAAATGTCAGCTTTTCTGTCTGTGACAAAGATAACTCTAAAACACTTTGAGCTAGACGGTTGAAATTTAGTATACGGTCTTTACAACGAATTTCAAGAACTTCCATCAAATTTTGAGTAAAATGTGATTAGTGAAAGTCCGAACCGTACGTCTGTTCAAATATAAGTGTTCAATACTTTGCTACCAACGCGCCAAGTTGGCGAGCTCCCATTTTAGGTTTGCTCCCTTTTGTAACTGCTCGGGTCATGACCCTCCAGAACTAGATATGAACTCGGAAAGCGAGGCTTACCGTTGCTAGCGGGGTGACTTCATGTTCCTTCTCATAGTCCAATAAATCGCATTTTATAGAACCATCGTTTCATCATTTTAGATACACCGCAATTCCTTGGTTTATTTTTGTTAGTTACACAGCAATTATTAGTTCATTTATCATTAGCATTTGTAGAGTCATCAATAGAGTCTGACTAAGACAGGGGCATATGGGGCAGTTGCCCCGGGTCCCCACATTAGAGGGGCCTCCGAAATCGAATAGAAAGTTTATTTTATTATTTAGTTTATGAGATTTAGGAGTTCCTCTTATAAACATATGCTTAAGATAGTTGTAGAAAGCATTCTAATATAAATCTTGCCTTAGCATTTTGTCAAATTGCATTTTGAATTCAATGATTAAATGTGGTACTTCGAGTTAAGACTAAGAGTGTATTTAGTTTTAAATAGCATTTTGAATTAATGAACGAAAAATACCATAGACAAGTTCTATGCACGGTTCTTCATTACTGGAGAAGTAAAAAAGAGGGGGGGCAAAAAAAGTTTTGCCGTGGGCCCCAATTAGGTTAAGTCGGGCCCTGGCCATCAACGGCCTCTACAAGTTAACATGATAATTATAAAACGAAGACAGTTAGATGAATAAATTTCGGTGTAGAACTAACAGCTACGATGTAGACACCTGCCAAATTTTGAGACAAATCCAACGACGGTTTAACTGTCTGTCGGTCTGTACTTTCAGATGCATGTAAACGCGAAAAAAAAATCCAATACATATTCGAATAAATCTGAGAATAAAATATGTGAATTCAAGAATGCTATGACTTGAATATATCAAATTTGGTATAATATTTTGTAACTACAAATTTAGTTTTGTCTCAAATTTTTCTTTCATTTGATTGAGAAAAATATATCTAAAACACAAATTCAATTTTTGGATACTGTTAACTCATGTTAGGGATTAATCGCCAAATGAGATTTTGTGACTGCAAGTGGAATTTTGCATCAAATTTTTGTTTCAATTGGTTGAGAAAAACAATTCTAAAAATCAAATTTGATTTTTGGATAATATTGGCTACGTACTAGGGATTAATCGCCAAAAAAAAAAAACTCGCCAAGGATGACACAACAGATTCAGTAAAAATGCTAAATTCACGCCAAAGGTTAATATTTTGTAACTAATGAACTGCAATATTATGTAAGGCATTCTCTGGCATGACAAGTTTATTATAGAGTATACGAGAAAGTTTTCGGGAGACCATTCTTGCTGGGTTTTTTATTCAAGCACTGTAAATGATATCCTTACGGGGGAAAAGTAAAATACACTCGATTATTTTAAATGGTGAATGAATTTTGTTGCCGACAAAGTCCCACGCGTTCAGCTGGCCGACTGTTTTCATCAAAAACATTGTAAAATTTTGAAAAGCTTCGCCAAGATAAGAAATTCCTCAAGGACAGATAAGATCAGAGAAAAGAAACAAAAATGTTAGAAATAAAAGAAATTCTAAAGAGAGATTCTAAATCATCTCAAGCCTGTCATAACTTCTAAAAACTGGAATGTCCGATGCATATTTGGAAGTTGCCGTATCAAAGTTAGATTACTATTTTTGATTTTTGTTTTAAGTGTGCTATTCTGTAATGAGATTTCTAATGCCAGGTTACTCGAGAGAGGTCAATTTTTACTATCGTGGGAGCGAAGTATATGCAAATGGAAAATAGAGTAAACCCTCAATTACTAGTGGTTGTTAAATTCCATATGTCGCTAAAAAACTGGAAAAAAAAAGAATTGTTTTAATACAAAAAAGAAGCAAACGATTTTTTTCTTCTTTTTGCGAAAATGCCAGTCAACAAACTTGTAAATACAGAGATCTACTGTTTATTGAGTCACGATTATATATGTATGCCATTTATAATAAATAAAATTAATTATATAGCATTTTTTGTATTGATATATGTTTTTTCTCGGTCATTTTTGCTGATTACCTGTTGAATTCTCTTCAAACATTTCACAATTCCCTGATAATCAGAAACTTAATATATTATAAGGATCAAAATATTTCGAGATCGGGAAATTGTCGTATCTCTATATTTTGCAAACCATCCTAGCTACGAAAAAACAAATCTTTTTCTGCAATTGTGCTTGTATTTTTTTTCCTGGTATAGGCATGATAATTTAATAAAGGTATACGAAATAGACTCATAAAAATTAGTATCTATCACAGCACCGAGTTTGTATCTAAGTATGCTGTATGAGCTGAATTCAATAAAGAGAAGACTGTGCCTTTGTCTTTATTTCTGCGAACATGAGAGTTCAAATTCGTTTAAAGTTGTGTGAATGAAATTTGGCAGGGGATCATCAGTTCGAGATAGTAGATTTGTATTAAATATCAGACCAAAAAAAAATTCGTCAAAGAATACGTAGTTTGTCTATCTCTATGTTCATGAGTAGGAGAAAATGATAACTCAAAACTGCAATAAGTTAGACAAACAAAATACAGCCATTGTTTAAAAATCCTCTATTTTGCTACATTTTTTAAATTTTAAATCTTCGTATTATCCCCTAGTTTTATTAGGCATGTTTATAAAATCTGCTGGACGCAATTTGGGCCACAAAAGGAATTTTTTTTCTTCTTGAAATGTTAGTATCAAAAATATTTTACTAAAGGTAAACGGGTGATTGATTGTATGGAATGATTTTATGAAAAATTCATTTATTGACTCAAAGGATATAAACTATAGTTATTTATGTTATTTAGAGCATTTTTTTTCTTCCTGGGAGTATTTATGTATTTTTAGCAGCTGAAAAATTAAATATTGGGCCACGATTAGTGTATACGACAAACAGTCGGAGTTTCGGAAACTAATTTTCCTTTAAATACAACAGCTCATCTTCAAAATTTATCCAAAATCTACCTATTTTAAAATCGTAGTATAAAATTTCAGTTATAAGAAATATTATTGTTATAACAAAACGAAAACTGTAATTCTTACCTAATAAAACTTTAACAGAAGTATTCGTAACTTCATTTATCGCATTAGTGTTAAAGAATTTTTTTAAATATTATTTTTAAGCCTTCATTGAATTTTATAATAAATTAAATTAGCCCTAAATTTATCTTCTTGTTCATTTATAAGAAAATGTTGCCCACCCTCCACTTAAACTATTCCTTTGGGATTCAAAGGAATCTGTAATAAACAGATTACTGCAATATGGATACTCTATACTGGCAGAATGAAAAAAAAATAATAATCAAAATATCAACAAATCAATTTTGTTTCTATTTCAAATGAAAAAATTGTAACACATAAAATTAATTTTGATTTAGTTAAAGTGTTTGAAACATCTTACAAAGTAAGAGGCGGTTCGTTAGAAATTCTCTTAGAGATAATTATCGCTTAATTTAAAGACCTCAGAGCCAGAAAAATGTTAAAAGCCATTTAAAGCTGAGAAGGCACTTTGAGGTCACAGATCGCGTTATCATACTCTACTGAAAGAGAAACATGTAAACAGACCCATTATCTTGCGGCTGCGTTTTCTTAAAAGATGCTAGTGGAAAAGGGTTGGGATCAATATTATCTCTATTAGTCAACACGGAATGGTGTTGATTTCGAGGATCCAAGATTACTTTTGCAAGTTGGTTCATAACATCAGTAGCAACTAGGTTTTCTACGGTACGTCTTTATTTTCTTATCTGTATTATCATGTTCATGTTTATATCATTATCTTATATTAGGTGATAATGCTCAAAAGCGCTGTGTTTCTCTTTAAGCAGATTTTATTGTGGATTAGTGATATCATATGAAGTAGTATTTGCTTAGGAATTATTGGCTTGTTCTGTTACATAAGAAAACACTTTTACTTTCTCATACACGAAGTATCCACTGAAAATGTTCGAAATAAATGCATGCATCGAAAAATTCCATCTCGTGTTTTTCGAGGGTACATCTTCTTTCGGACCGACCCGAATCCGAAAGATTCTTTTAGGTATATTCCTACAGGAAGACTACCTATTGCAATGGTTCTCATGGCAAGACTTCGGGGAAAATTTCTTCAGTTCTTCTCCGATCATGGTACCTAGAATTCAAAACCACTCTTCGTTCAAAAGTTTATATTTGTTTAAATGTATGTTTATTTATATGCGTATAACACTTAGCCCATGTTATCTTATCAATAGAATAACTGTAGTAATTTTGTTTGGATTTTAGCTGGCTTGGGATATGTTGATAAAAATGCAAAAATCTCGGACTAGTTCGTAAATGGCCCATCTAGATCAAAGGGGGTGGAATGATGGTGGGTTGAAATTTTCATTTCACTATAACTTTCTAAATATTGAAGATCGAAAAACAAATCCAATTGGCCAAATTTGCGCTTTATTGAGACGAACAACTTTTATATTTAAAGTTTTTCTATAACTACAATATCTTAGAAGTTAGGGGCTGAAAAATGAATTCCACGCCTTAATTTTGACTGTTTCTAACATCAACAATTTATGTTACTAGATAGTAACTTAGATGTACCTTTGCCTTCCAGTTTGCCGAGAGAAATTGTTTTTGAATCAGATTAGTGTATGAAAGAATATGATAATTCAGAAGAAAGCACTCGAATCAGATGGATGAAATGCGGTATATAGTTCATGCACTTTAATTATAATTCCGTACCAAACGTTAATACCAATACATCAATGGAAAGGATACTTTTACTCGACAAATGTTCAATTTCTTTTTCATTGCACTGAAATTATTCAAGAAAATGATCATATTTATAAAAATGTTAATTCATGTGGTATTACTCACATTGAAAAAACATTAAGTATAGATCAGTGCGATTAATCAGCTATCTAAAATATAATGGACCACAGCCGTCTGTAGTGCAGGGCAGACTTTAAAATATCTCCGCTACTTTTATCTGCATCATTATCGGATCCGCAAATCCCAACTTCTGTTTTAACGGGAAGCAATTTAGAACAAGTATAATTTTAATGTTTAAATTGATTTATTTCTGTGGGAATATTCCTCAGCATGAATAAAAATGTGAGTTAATAAGTTAATGAGTGAGTTATGAGATAAATAACTTTTTATTTTATATACATTATTATGCTGGATTGTAACAAAGATCAATGAGCTGAAGTCTGCGCTTTCTATTATTTTATATTCAAATTCTTAATATTCTGAAATTTGTTGGAATCTATTGCTAATACTTTCTTTCAGCGTCATTTATATTTTGTGTTTGTCATTGCATTCTGTTTTTTATGTTCCTCATTCCGATTTTAGTGATTAGTTCTGATCTGTGATTAATAGAGACGATCACTTTGCGAGAACGGGTTGAGGAGAGATAATTTATCAGATTCAAATATTTCGATATTGTAATGTCCATTTTGTCCCATAATGTTTAGTTCGAAAAATTCGGCAGAGTGATTTCTGATTTACCAAAACTGAAACTAAATGGAAATTTTTTTAAACAATTCTGATTTGTTTTGTTACATAATTAACTGAACAATTTTGAAATATTATGATTTGCTGAATTAAAACATTATTTAACACACAAAAAGCTACCACAGTGAAAAGAAAATTGCTTTAATGTTGTTGCAAAAAATGATCGTTTTTATGATATTTTAATTCAAACTTTTGCGATAAACTAAAGAGACATTCTGAAATTTCTGGATATTATATGTACTTTATTAATAACAACAGAGCAGATTTTTTTGCTGGCTATAAATTGTCTTATGCAATGGCATAAAATAAGACAAACATTCTTAAAAACAAAGTATTTCTTAATAGCCATTGTATTTTAATTAGATCGTTAATTATGACTACAAATTAAAGCAAAAGCTTACATAAGAGGCACAGCGATTTATGTAATTTATTGCATTATTTTCAATACTTAATTTATAAAAGAAGCCCCTTTTTATGGATTATATTGAAAGAACTAAGAAATAAAGAACATAATTTTTACAAATAATCTTGAATAACAAAACATTGTTTAATTAGTTCAAACATCCTATTCCTAATTATATTTGGATTTCATTAAATGAGTAATTAAGATTTTTTTTTTCATTTCGCCATAAATAAACTAATTATTCCATTATCTTGAGAAGCAAATTTTTTAAAAAAATATTAACTGATATCTTGTTTGATCTTCCTTGTTCTTAAATAATTTTTATTCCATTAAAATCTAACTGATTTTTCGCAAACGATATTCGGACAAATTTATTCATTCAATACTATATGATATAATTATGAAAAACAATTGTCAGAATGAACAGATATTAATTAAACTTCTCAAAAGGCAGAATATTGACAAACATAAATGCAGCAGAAATAAAATATGTTTTTTTTATTCGAATATTAACTAAAATTAAGAATATAATTACTTCAAATTTCTTTGATGGCTTTTAACTATTTGCAACTTTTTTTTAATTGGGTAAATCGTTTCTTTTAGCTATACTTTTCAAAAGCATTCTTCGTTTTGTGACAATGTTTTTTTCTTGTTCTCTTTTTTCGCAGTTAAACGTTTAGGGAAAAAATGTAACCTTTTTGCATACTGTTCATGAATTTGTAAAACTTTTACCACATTTTAAAAATGTTTTTGAAACGTAAGTAAAGTAATGATATTTTTATATAGTTTTTATAGCTTACCTGAAATTTTTACTTTGTAGTTGTTTTTTGGTAGCCTTGACGATTTCAGTCAAATTTCCTTGGTATTTTTATTTTTTCTCCATTTTTCGTATCTAAAGTATAGAAAGAATTATAATTCTTGAAATATTTGACATCAAAAATGCCTTGGATTTCCGCTTTTAGACCTCTCCGAGTTCGAAAAATATATTTTCATAAAGGAATTTTTTTTTGTCCAACTTAATATATTTCTTGCTTATAAAAATGGAATTTAAAAATGGATTTTATTCTTAGTTCTTGATGCGCTGGAGTTTTGAAATCAATGAAGTATTCTCAATAAAAATATAGTAACTATTTTAATATTTCCAGAACATAGTTTTCAGTTTATCTATTAACTTAATGAAATTTTCATTTTGTTCAAGTAGCTCCATCTGATAGCAATTTCCGACAAAAAAAAATTACATTTGATAATATTGAAAATAATGAAATTATAAATTAGCGTTTAAAAATTAAAACAATATGTATTTAAAATATTTACTTTTTAGCAATAATAAAAGTGTATTTTCAAAAAGTATTTTTTATTAAATTTATATAAATTAAATATGCATATTTCTCGGTCTATCTATAAGTGCAATAACTGAAAAATTGAATTCGTCGGTCAAATGAAATTTGAGAACTTATCTCTATACCAAAATTGTTGTTCTTCATCGAATGATAGACGACATCTGTCAACGGAAAGATTGCCTGTCTATCCGTCTATCAGTTGGTCTATGTGAATATTTGTGAAAACGATAATTTATTCGGATTCGATAAATTAAATTTGGTATGTGATCATAAAACGAAAACTGTGGATCTTTCTCAAATTTTAATCCTAATTCATAGAGAAAAAGGGTAAATTATTCATATTTTATTTTCTTCAAAATATTGTGAAGCTACAAAGCATACAATATCGTGCAAATAAATATACATGAAATCCAAATCTGGTTTCAAGTCTATTGCACTGAAACCTCTAAAATCAAGCGTTAGAGTAAATTTTTGAATAAATTTAAATAACACATAATTGCTACATCCTCTTCCTAGATTTATAATTTTTCCGATTGTACGTAACACCGTATTTTCCCTTTTTCATCTAAATCACTCAGCTTTAACAATTTCCCAAATCTGCAACAAACAAAACAAATAAGAACTCCGAAAGAGCACTCCGGTCTCTCATTCGCATTCTTCAAGAACATAATTGTAACGGACGGAGCTTTCCCGAAATGGCTAAAAGAAATGGTCCAGTTCTTGGAATGAATCCAAGAATCTTCCGGAGCTCTTTCACTCTTTCTCCTGAATTTAAAATAAACTTCCCTGGACATAAAAGGAATCTCCGCTAAAGGGCTGAACTATGTTCTGTTTCGAAAATAAGAGTTCGCTGGGCTTGGAGATGCGTTTTGCCTTGTCTTTCCATTTCTTGCTAAAATTCCTCCCGAGTTCCTTTATATTTTGTTTTTGTTTTTGTTTTCCTTGGGTAGTAAGAAAGGGGAGATGTTCTAAAATAGATTATTTTGTTCTTTTTTTTATGTAATTAACAGCGCAGATTCAGGATCACGTTGCCAACAGCAAAACATTAATGTTTTCCTCACATAACCTTCGCAATCTGCGACGCCATTTTTATTTCCTATAATGAGGCATTAAAAAGCTATTAGAGCTGATGACGACGGGTGACAGTTATGACTATAGTGGTACCTAAGACAAAGAAGATATATGCAAGGAAAATAAACTAACGGTTTCCGGTGTTATTTAAGTTTTTTTCTCACGATAATTGTAGGAAAGAGGTATATTAGTTGCAAAAATATCCATTCTTTTCTCTTATTATGAATTATTTAAAAGAAATAATATATGCTTAAAAGTAAAAAATGAATTTCAGGTCAAAGATTTTACATTGGTTTAGCATCAAAATCGCATACAAATTACATATCTCTAGCTTGTTTTATGTTTATCTGGAAGTGAAATAGGCAGGAAGTGAAATTCTAAAGCAACCGGAGCGGTCTCCCCTAAACTTTCTCGCATACTCTCTAATAAAGATGTTATCTCAGTAAACGCCATGCTTAGCATTGGCATTTAAAAGTTAAGAAATGTTAACTTTCGGCGTGAATTTAGCATTTTACTGAATCTATCATGTGATCTTTGGCTAGTGTTTTGGCGATTAATCCCTGGAATGCGATCAAAAGTATCCAAAAATTGAATTTGATTTTCAGATGCGTTCTTCCCAGCAGATTGAAACAAAAATGTGGCATATCGATACACTTCACAAAAATCACCTACTGAATTATATATAACTCATTGCGTTTTTGAATTATCGCGTTTATATGTTTCTGAAAATGCAGATTGACAGACGGTGAACTCCTTGTTAGATTTGTTAAAATTTTGAGAACTATGTACACTATTGATGTTAAATGTATGTGTGGAATTTTATCTGTCTAGCTCTCTCCGTTTTGTAACTATCAAATTAATTTATATTCGAAAAAATTTATATTCGATTCATTTATATTCGAAAGCCGGACAGACAGACTTCCTCTGTACGGAATTTGCTCAAAATTTGATAGAAGTATACGAATTTGGCGTAAAAACCGTGTATCAAATTTCATCTATCTAGCTGAAAATATTTTTGAGTTATCTTTATCACAGACAGACGGACATTTTCCAAAAACGTGTTTAGTGAACTCAGGAAGGTCTAAACCGTGAAGACTCTTCAAAATCTGGAGTTCAACTTTTTTGACGATTATAATACTTCCTCTATACTACGTATACAAGAAAATAAAAATGAGCTTTTGAAGTTGCAATTATGCTTGTTAATTGTATGTATATTGAGTAAGCAAGTTGCAAGTATAAAACGTGGAAGATCACCAAAATTTAATAGTGAATTTTTTTATTACTATTATTATTATTGATATGTTTTCTCATTTCATTCTATGCATACAAGATAGTAAAATAATTTCTATTAATAAAATCGAATCAATGGTATATCACAAATTAAATTTCAAGTATTTCAATTTAATTTGTTGACATAATTAGGAAAGAATTATCTGAAATGGAAATCGGGGGAAAAATTTTAAGAAATAACGAATTTTTTCTTAGAGTAGTAATTTGAAAACCACAACTAATATATTTGTCAAAAATAAGATTAGAGCCCAGAAAGGATGTTAGCATACTATTTAATATGTTGTGGTGGTATGTAGATTATTATGATCTGTGCAGGAAGCAACAGGACGAATGTGGTTGGAAACATTTCTTTTAATAATCACAGTCACACACTAAACACAAAGACAAGACATTCACGCGCGCGCTTCACAGTTCAGAATCACATCTCCTTCTCTTTACAATCGCAATGCATTATGGGATTACATATGGGATGGCCTAAACAGGCATCGCCATCTAGTATCCAAAAGAGAAGATAAGTGTAATGCAACTGCTACAATGTGTTAAATAGACAGTTAGTTCCATGAAATGAGATTGATTATTTCCTTAAAGCATAAACACGCAAATGCAAAATTGCATAAAGCATTATTTACATAAAGCAAAATTTACATTCCCCATCGATTTCCAAACGAAAACACATTTTTAAATACATCTTAATGAAAACAATTATTCTTTTAAAAAAAAGAAAAAGAATGCATGCTATTCTAACAAACGCGAACTCTTGGTTGCGCAAATAAGAATCAGAGAAATCCGATCAACATTTTAATCGGTGTTTTCATACCCCTTCGGCTGGAAATTCGGTGAAAAGCATCCGGGCAGAAATTCCTGCCATAAAATTGAGCCTACCTTTCCTACCTTCCGACCCCCTCTGTATGCGTGTGCGAAAACAGTTCAAGGCCACAGAGTATTGATTTCGGCGTGTTTACGGCGAACAGGGAGATGTGTTTTACCTAAAGGGAGATAAACAATTTCATCTCTACTATCCCTTTGCAGGTACGGTAATAAATGCTCCGAAATGCAATCTTTCTGGATATGCGAAATCTCGGGGAGGGGGGGGGGATATTTTGCAACCTGTCCGATTCCACGGGAAAACATCATTACTCATCCCCAGACGAACTCGTGCATGTCCCAGTGCGAATAACATGTTTTTGTTCTGGATGCGTGAGGGATGGAACAATGTTTCCGAGTCGTCAGAATTTGATAAAAGACTCAATATTCGTATTTTGCGAGGACTGCAAATGATGCAACAAAAAAATGTCATTGCAAGGAATGATTTAGAACGTTTCTTGAATCCACCCCCTCCTATTCATTTTTAATGAAAAAAAATCTCTTAACAGTTTTTGTGCAAACACTTTATTCACAACATTTTCTTCTCATTTTTAAGAGGGCCACGGTGCGGTCTCGGCTTCGAAGCCGGAGAGTTTTAGGCTGATTCCACCGAAAAATCGTCGTGTAAATGGGTTTGGTGCACATTAAATTCATCGGGGCCAAAAGTCTCCTCTTAAGGTGGTGTGGAAGCTTGGTGAGATGGGGGGGGGTTGTGCCAGCTCAAATGTCTTCCTCGTCATCTGACCGCGGTTCAACATTACGAGATCCGTCCCGAAAATAGCCCTAGTGTTGCTTTAAAACGGGACGTTAATATAACTAAACTAAGCTCTCATTTTTAAGAATCGTACCGATTATCAACATATGAATTGCGGCTTTCGTGGATGGAAAATGAAAAGCAAATATAATGATGCGAAAGATAAAATAAATAAATAAATAAGTTTCTAAAACCAAAATGAACGAAAAACCCTTTAAAAAATTCGCTTAGTCCGGTATCATCAATCATATCATTCGTTTAGTTTGGCAACATCATGGTATGAAATATCGTACTTTAATTGCATCAGATATTGCATTGTAAAGGTTATCCCCAAATTAACTCAAGATTTGAATTTGCCACCATTCGTGCAGGAAAGTGTTGGCAACCCTATTAAAAACCATTTGTCAGCTGATAATGCAACTGATAGTAAAAATGGAGCATTACATAATAGAACAACGTGTTTTCATTGTTGAACAATATTTAAAAAATAATAAAAGTCTGTCGGGTACAGTTCGAAAATTTGAGAATTGCCTCCTCCCCCAGATCGTATGATTTAACCCCATTAGATTTCTTTTTATTGCATTATTTGAAGTCAAAGTCCTGTGCCAACAAGCCTAGAAGCATGCGTGCATTGAAGAAGGAAATTCAACGCTGCATCAACGATATTCAGCCACATTTATGCAAGTGTTGGCAGCCATATTAAAAAAACACTATTTGACGGCTGATAGTTCAGGGTTAGCAAAAATGAAGCGTTACACGATAAAAACAACGTGCTGACGCAAGATTTGAATTAAATTAAAAATTATAGTTTTTTCTTTTTTAAATTGTTATATTTTTATTGAATCGTAAAGTACACAGGTTAGGGTTATGAATGGAATTACACATAGGGCATATGGCTTCCACTGCTTTGCTGGCACATGCGCATTCTTTAGTCAAAATTTTCCATGGCCATTTTGCATAAATGTGGCTGAATTTCGTTGATGCAGAATTGAATTCTCTCCTTCAATGCACGTGTATTTGTGGGCTTATTGACATAGACTTTTGACTTCAAATAACCCCATAAAAAGTAGTCAAATGGAGTCAAATCACACGATCTAGAAGGCCAATTCTCAAATTCTCGAACTGTGACCGCCAGACTTTCATTATCTTTGAAATATTGTTCAACAATGAAAACACGTTGTCCTATCGTGTAATGCTCCATTTTTACTAACCCTAAACTATCAGCTGCCAGATGTTTTATTTATAAGGTTTCCAACACTTTACTGCACGACTGATGGCAAATTCAAATCTTGCGTTACTTTTGGGACACTCTTTATATTAAGTAATTTTAAGTAATGCTGTTTACAGAAAAACCTCGAGCATAAAAACATCATTGTAAAATAAACGAAAATGAATATAATATAAGACGTTTATAAATATGTGCATAATTTATTGTTGATGCATTTATATTATGCATAAATTGTTTAATTGCACTTGTTTAAGATGAACGCATTACATTATTTAATTATAGTACATCTCATTAAACATTTTATAATTGAACGGGC
>JAPMOR010016762.1:0-25578 GCA_026543865.1 Argiope aurantia | reverse complement strand
CCATCAAATGTATAATTTGTTTGTGAAGACAGCAAACAAATTTCATTTGTATAGATTTTACCACTTCTTGTATTATCATGTTCTGTGTCCGAACGACAGACAGATTTAATTCCAAATATATTTTTGCCAGAACTAAGGACTTTTAAGAAATAAGCAGTAATTGCATTCTAGACATCGAAGTTTTTGAATATGTGGAAATGAAAATAATACGCCGGCTAAACATACGTTTCTTACGTTTTTCGGAGCAAAATTTGTGATAATATCTATTTTGTTTTCCTTGAAATTTTGTAATAAAACAAATATAAGGATGACATATAAATATGAAATTTGTAGAAAAATAAAATCATCCTCTCTTCTACAAACGTTCATACTATCTGATTTCAGGTACAGAAACCCTTCTCGTTTTTGCACATGCTTCAGTGGGAATTGATTTCACTATAAAAGAAATGATATAATAAATGAAACAGGAAATGCTTATTTTGTATAAAGCAATATACAAAAACATTTCACAATTTCGAAATATTATAAAAATGAAAACGAACTTCAAAATAGAATAACAAAGAAAAACTCTCAGAACAAGGAATTTCAAGAAAATGCTCTTTTTATTTTCTGCTCATTACCCCACTTTGGAGTAAAATCTTTCAAAACTGATGGGCATGGGATTTTGAAACTAGCAGAAGGAACATAATTTAAATTTCATATCATAAAAATAAAATAGGAAAATACAGAACTGAAATGAAATACCAACATTATTTTTTTGAAGATTCATTTAAACTATTTTCTTGAAGGAAAAAAAAAAAAAAACGAATATTTTTTTTCCATTTTTCCTACCTTTTAAATATTATGATTCACTAAATTGCACAGCTCGCATTATTTAAATAATCGTAGCAAATATTTTAAAATTGTTTTCAACTTAAATCCAGCATTAAAAGATAGCGATTGACAACCACAACTAATTACAATAAGACCTTGAACATCCAATATGATTAAGACATTTCAGGGCAAACAATTTTTATGAGACGTAATCGCGTTAATTATTTTTTTTAAAGCTCAACCGAAAAATTGTCAACATAATTGGGTCAGATAATTGGATAATACTCCTTGCATACTAATGAAAAATATGTGTTCTTTTGTGTAGATCAGAGATTAATTTTGAATCTCAAATACATTTACATAGCGGAGTTACAATATTAAAGGAGGAACTGCATTATATTGCATCGTGTCGGTTTCATCTTTAAATTATTTGCTTGTAATTTTTACTGGCGTTTCTTTCCCCTGAAAATAAGATTGTATTCCAATTGTGCGAATGAAAATGCACTTTCATACAAGGTGACCGCCCATATTTTTACCCAATATCTCGTTTCTAAATCATTAAAAATAGACGTGTGGCACAAATTACAAAAATTCTTTAAATGACGGGCGATTTAATTACCTTTTTTGTTATTTTTGCCAATAAATATATTTCTAAAAAGTTTCGAAATTTAACTTTTTATACAATCTCTCGATCTTGCTTAGTAAAACATTCTTGTATAACATAATATTTTAAACAAAAAAGTAATACATTTTTTAAAAAAAACTATTTAAATGAAAATAAATAAAAAAAATTATTGTTTGGGACTAAAATTAATCGCGTTAAAAAAATTTAAAATCACTGTTTTAGACAAATTTTACTGATAAGGTCGATACCTGAGAGATATCTTAAGAGAACATATGAAAATTGAAAACTATGCTCGTTGTATTACATTATCAAATTGCTACTTAAAATAATTTTGTATAAGATCCACATTTCAGTTAAATAGCTATAACTTGGCCAGCTTTAGTCAAAGAAAAAATGCTTTTTCTTATTTGAAGTCTTAGAGGATCAAAACGGTTTTCCTAAATATGATTTATAAGGTTTGGAAACCATGCAAAAAATTTAAAAATCGTAATATTTTCAGTAATATATTTTTTCGCACAAATGACATAAAATATAATTCTTCGCACATTTAAAGCAATTTGTCAACTAGAATTATATATCTATCTCTATTGATTTTAGAAATTAGCTGTTTAGCTGCGATAAGAGTGTATATCCTGTAACCAAACTAAATAACCAAAATATATTTTAGTTGCAAAGGTTTAGAAATGTACAAGTAAATTTTGGAAAATAATTTTCAAAAATATACCTTAGAAAGAAATTTAAAACTGATAAACTTATCTATGAAAAAAAAAAAAACTTTAAGTTTGTTGTCAAAAATCAACGGACAAAAAAAAAAAAAAACCCCGAAAGTTATCAAATTATTTCAATAATTTTTTGAAAACATTATTGAATAATCGTTGCAAATGAGCATTGAGTTAGTTTTATTCAGTCCGTTATTTCCATAGGATTTTTAAAGCCATGTTTATAATACTGCTTAATTTTTTTAAAAGCCGATTCGTTTTATTTTTAAAGTTTTAGATTCTCTTATTTTTTCTAAATATCCCGAACACATATAATTTTAATAATTCACTCTCTCAGTTTCTATGAATTATCTACATATAGTTAAGTTAGAAAGAGATTTCGTCTTAGAAAAAGATTTCGGCTTAATTATATTAATCTCTTATTTCGATGCAATACATTGTTTAACTTGCGGGTTGACATTATAATGCTGAATCTAATTAATCAGCACATTTCGCACACATGGTTCGTTATCCCTCTTGAAACTTTCACACCACACCAGTGGGGGAATGCATGACTCAATTTCAGATTTAGCACTCCAGCAGCATTCCTAGGATGAAGCCCGGTTTCCAATTGGGTACCTTAATCTTTCCGAAACTAAAAGCTTACTGTCGATCCATTCAGTCTCAAAGAATAATTTCAGACTGATAAAATGTCTATTTTTATAAATTAGAACATTTTTCGATTGTATAAAAATAACCGATTCTAAGAGACTAATAAAAGTGAAAGATTCTGATTTAAATTGTATCTAAAAAGACAACCACCCCCTTTCCTTCTTCTTTGTTCTCGAAATCGCATATATTTTTTATTTCGATAATGAAAGGATAAAAGATATATAAAGAAAAGATATGACTAAAAAGTATACGAGAGCTAATAGTTAATTTTATAGTAAATTAAACATTATTAATTATTTCTTCCTTTTTTTATTTTAATGAGTAATGATGTATATTGAGTTTAGTTTGAACGGCTGAATACGTACTTGAAATTCTGACTGCTTAGCTTAAAAAATAACATTATAACGTTTCATATAAAATTTATAAAGTATTACATAATTATAATCAAACAACGGAATGCAGAATTTCAAGTTTTCCTGAAGTTATTGTATAAATAGTGAAAATAATTAATTACAAATTTTGAAAAAAATTAAAAAAATTAACTTCAAATTTAGTTTCTAAGTTTTATTTTTTTGTTAAAATTTTTAACCTCTCTTCAATAAACATTCTTCTCTCATAAATAAATTCACTTGCAGACTTTTCTAAATCAAAAATTCCATCTAAAAATAACCCTTTTATCTTTCTATAATGCCTTATAATCTTCTTTTCATGCAGAATTAATGCACCCATTCTTAGCTGACCTCAACATTTCACAGTTAATTATGCAGTCCTAGAAAAGATACCTGAATTCTTTCTTTGATCTCAGACTTGTAAAAATCGAAGGCTCTTCGTATGAAATTGGAAACCTGCCAAATTCCAGCGCTGTTATTTTTAAAAGCGGTCGGCTTTACCAGCATTGCTTTTAATCAACCGATTCCCCCAAGCAGAAACTGCTGTCCATTAAATCTCTCAGACCCTAAGGTGCAATGAATCAAATTTCAATTTTTACTTTTCTTTCATAATTATATCTGCAAATGGCGACGCTTTCTTTATGGTTGGATAGATGTAAAAAAGATTATTATGCATTTTGGCGTTTCAATGTAAAAAAGTTTTCTATAAATATAGAGTCAATAAAGTAAAAAGATTAATTTGAAAATTTTATCCTTTAGCATTTTTTTATGTGTAAGCCACCGATGATTATTTAATTTCAGCAATGTGTGTGCATTTGCAGTTTTTAAAACTTTCTTCCCTTTCTTATAAATTATATTTGTCTTAATATTTTAATAATAAAAATTACGAATGTTTTGTAGACATAATACAACATGTTATTATATACAAGATTTTTTTCTTACAAAACAGTTTTAAACTAATATATATATATATATATTGATAAAATGATAAGAATTGGAAGTTTTTTGTTTTTTTTTGAAATATTGTTTGCACTTTGGCTGTTTTTTCCCAAAGTGAACCTTGCTTTCAACTTAAAAATTGGGAATGAGAATTAATAATTATTTAAAAATAAATGATTATAAAACGAAGACAGAAAATAGAAGGAAATCAATAATTGTAGTGGTTTTGAATTTAAAATTCGAGAAAACTTGAACATCTGGCTTAATCAACTCATTGACAATTCTATCATTTATCCTAGACTATGTATTGTTATATATTTCTTTAGTTATACCTTTTTTTGATTTTAAATAAATTTAAATATATTTCAATAATTTTTTCGTAAAATATTTTGATTATTAATCTTTTGACTTGATACAGGGAAGTTTTTAATTCGTAAATTCTAATTAAACAATTACATTTTTTAAATTTAAAATTTAATCTCAGAATTATTTTTTAGTTTATTTCTTCGATATTCTTTCCAATTATTTATTTAAATTGACACAACTTCTATTGAAAAATTTAAAAAAATGAAATATTGGTTTAACATAATACATATTTAAAACTTTTTTCCTTTTTTCCTGTTTGGTTTCTGCATAGTGGAAATAAAAAAATATACTTAAAATTAACTTTTTTTTTAAAGAGTAATACCAAAAAACCCAAAATTTAATCTTGGCTATAAATAACATTCAAACATTCAAAGTCAATTAGAACCAAGCTACTGAGCGAAAAGTTTTTTAGGTTCAAGATTTTTTTTCAACGTTTTTTACAAAATTTCGATATTGCTTATATTGGGAAATGTATTTATTAAAATAAATAACTTAAAAAGGGAATTATAAGACATAGAAAAAAAGTTTATTGAATCGTACAATTTCATATAATCTGTATCCTAGAGACAAAAGAAATCAAATGGCTAAATAAAACTGCTGAAAAACTATGTTAAATTTTTACTTAAGAAAAACCGTTTTCATAGATAGAGATTTTAATGAGATGATCAAATATTCCTGATACAATATCCGTATTGCATTTTTGCACATAAATTTAAGTAAAAATAATGAGTGGGCGTTTTTTGTTTGTTTGTTTGAACTTGAACTATTTGCAGAAATAAGAAATTCTTCAAATGAAATTTTTTTTAAAGCAGTGGTTAAGTTAGGAAAAGCAGGTTGAACGATTTGAACTTTTTACTATTTTCACGCTGATGAGGATGTTTATTTTATAAGTATCTAATTTATCAGAAATATTATTTTAATTATTTCTTAACGGGCGTTATTAAAACAATTTATTCCAGTTGCTTACATCATGCTGACACTAGAAATAGATTTTGCTTCGCATACAATTACCTAGATTTCAGATAATGCTTTTTCTCCCTATATTGAGCAGTTTTATTTAAAGGTTGAGAATTAGTTGAAATTAAAGAACTTCATTAGATAATAACATAAAAAATGTTTGCGTTTTTTTGAAAAGAGAATGTGAGATATTGCGTTAAGAAGAATAAACTTGTCAGATAGAGATTTCTTTTATAAATACAATATTATTCATCTTTTACACTTTTTAAAGGTTTAGAGGAATAATGATGTAAATAAGAGTAAAATGTAACTCGCAGAAAATTACAAAAATGTCTTTTTTATTCAAAGGGGGCTGCCAATAAGAACTGCAAACGAGACAAAAACAAATGCAGGATAATATTATACTGTTAAAAGTTCTTAATAGTAATTTTTAATAAATAAATGTGTTTTGTAATCAGGGTAAAAAAAGGCTGGCTGTCTTGCAAATTAATCAATTTAATCCGTTTCATCTTAGTTTAGTTATATTAACGCACCGTTTTAAGGCAACACTAGGACTATTTTGGGAAAGACCTAGTAATTCTGAACCGTCGTCAAATGAAGAGAACACGCTTGAGTTGGCACCCCCCTCTCCAAGGTTCCGACCAGCAGTGGAGCGCTTGACCCCGACGGATTTCGCGAGCATTTGGTACGTTTACACGATGATTCTTTGGGGGAATCGAGTTTCGAACCTCAAACCCAGAAGCCCAGACTTTACCACCAGGCCACCACAGACCTTCTCTTTTCATCATAGAATATTTACGATAGTTCAAAGAGATGATATCAGACTCGTACTGCTTATTAGACATCAAGAAAAACAAAATCTTGAAATCAAACAATAATGTCTCCTCAAGGGCACTATTGGCATTGTGTGGAAATTTGCGTAACTGATATTGTCAAACCCATGAATGCATTCACTAATAACTGCCTTCTGATTTCCCGCTCTAGCAGACTCAAAGTTCGGTATACAGTAATATTTCAAAGTTAAGCGAGAGATGGCACCGACGAAATTCCCAAAGATGACAGTCGAAATCGTATAAATTCGCGGATTTTATGCTGCATACAAATACGCCCAAATTTTAGTTACTTATAGGTTAGATTGAATTATAAACCAAAGAAGAAGCATGTTGTTATGAAAGCAGTTTTCATAAATTTTGATACGAAACAGTTAATATTAAAATAGAAGTTAAAGTAGTTATTTCGATATCGATGACTTCCTAAAATCTAACACGCTCGTCTGCAGAGTTAACATTTTTTTTTTTGCGTGTAAAATTTTCTTGACACAATTTAATTTTTTTTTGAAATTATTTACTTGAAGCATAAGTATTTTTAACGTTTGAGTTTATTGTTTAAAATTTATAACTCTTTTTTTTTCAAATGAGCTAAGATATGTCATATTTGCAATTATCGTTTGCTTTTCAATTTTAACCGCAAAGAAATTTTAGGATTAACATATTATCTTCTTTTTTGCTAATAAAATTAAATAAAAAAAGTGGCAATCCAAGTATCTCAACCATAAATTAACATTAAAGCAAATATGTATCTTTTTATTAAATAATAATATAACATTAATTAAAAAGAGTTAAAAATATACAGTTACCAAGTCAACAAATAATTCCTTAAAAATAAGAAGTTTAATATAAACACGGAGCTAAAAAAGCGAATTCGTTGACAATGCGATTTCTTAATTCTGCTTTCGTTTTATAAACAGAAAACTAACTCAGTTTTTGTTTGATTATTCCTATTCATTTCACATGGGTTAAGCAATTCACCTTTTGGATAAACAGTTTGTCTTGTGTGTAACTAAATACGTTTTAAGCTCTTTACATGATTCGGGGAAAATAAATAAGTTTTTAAGAGATAATGTCTTTTAATAGTTGAATATTTCTAAACTCGTTAATGTTAAATGATTTTTTTTTTTGTTGAATATGCAAGAGTTGAATGCTCATCGAAACTTTAAACGAAACTATGAATAAATAGGAAAAAAGAAACTAAGCCACTCGACCAAAAATGAAATAATGGCATTTATCGAAATGAATCGCCGCTCTTAAAAGCTTGGATAATAGATCCAGACAGACAGAGATAAAAGAAGCTTTCTACATAATTGGTCTGCATTTGTTATGCGAAGCACTTACAGATCTATCCCTGCACTTATAAAAATATCTGCAAAATCTGAAAAATAATCAATATTTCATAATATATATGCTGCTAAGAATAGATGAAGCAGAACAGCTAGGAGAATATCTATGAATTAAATAAAAACTTTCTGAGTTCGAAAGTGAAGAAAAGAAAAATATATTATGATTAATTTTACTTTTTATACATTAGTAAAAAAAAATACGAAATATGCCGAAATGAGGTGAATGACACATTTTTGTAAAATGCCTGCCTGTCTGTCTGTCTGTGACAAAGATAATTAAAAAAAACTTTAAGATATACGGATGAAAATTGGTATGCAGACTTAAAACCAAATTTGTAAGTTTCTTTCAAATTTTGAGTAAATTCCGTTCAGAGGAAGTTCGGGTGTCCGGCTGTTCGGATATAGATTAGCACAATAACAAGGAAACGAAGAGAGCTAGATAGATAAAACTCGGTTCACTGATTTAACTTCTATAGTCTAGACACCTATCAAATTTTGAGCGAAATCCAACTAGGGGTTGACCATCTGTCAGTCTGTACTTTCAGAAACATGTAAAGGCGATAATTCAAAAACGTAAGGATTTACAATATATCAAATTTCGTATATAATTTTGCGGCTTTAAGTGCAGTTTTATGTTTCAGTCAATTGCGAAAGTGTCTGAAAACCAAATTTGATTTTTCGATACTTTTGACAGCATGTCAGGAATTAATCGCCAAAAAATCCTCCAAAGATCACGCGATAGATTCAGTAAAAACGTTAAATTCACGCCAAAGGTTAATATTTCGTAATTATTGAACGAGAGTGTCATGACAGGCGGCCACTAGAATAATATATTTATTAGAGAGTTGTATTTATTTGAGGAGACCACCCCTAATAGTTTTAAAATAATTGTAATTTGCGTTACCTACTTTTAATTCTTATTTATTTCAATATATATAACAAAATTTTATCACCTTCAACTGTCGAAAATATGACTTTTCTGATTAAATTGCAATCGTTTTTTACATTTCAATTGAATTGTCATAGAAAGCAAGTTAAAGGCTTGATGTGATATATTATTGAAAGTAGAACTTCGCATTTAATGCAATCTTTTGAACTATTTGGGTCTCGCAATGAAAAAAGGCTTTATGTTAAAACAAAAATTGAGAAGAGTTTAAACTTCGGTACTTGTCAGTTATAACGGCGACCAAAAAGCGCCAAGAAAAAATGTCACCAATTTGGCGATTTCAATCGTTAAACTATAGAGCATACGATTCGCATGTGATTCATGATCTATATTTATGCACATATTTATAATATATATATTTATGTACTTGAGAATATTTTTATAATTTGGCAAAATTTTTACTTGGCGCTTTTTGTTCGCTGTTAAAGCCGACAACTTATAGACCAAAACATCATAGTATAGTAACGTTTATTAGTAATGTAGTATGATAACGTCTTCTACAGAAAAATGCTGTTAAAACATGGCTTAATAATACATCGCCTCGCATTACATATATAATCAAATGATCATGGTCCCAAACGGAATTACCGATATCATACGATCGCTTATGAAATCACAGCACGAGTGCCCATCTAGTTAAGTAGCAACCATTCTCGCTGTATGCGGTGATAATGATTCTCAGATGATAAGAAAACAGATTGTACAGAAATAATGGCGTTCAACGACCGCGTTGATGGATGCTATCCTTGCCTGTCAATATTCTAATAAAAAGAATTAAGTAGCTTAAGAGGTTGATGGATTAGCTGCAGAATTCGAAAGAGTTTACTGTGGTTAGCTTATTGATCTCATGCTGAGGACTAGCTAGACTAGCTTTTAAAGTGATTAGAGAGCCGATTTGCTTAATAAATCTGAAGATCTGCGTTGATTCTATCTTTACAACGACAGGATAAATTGAATTTTGATTAGGGAAATGTGTACTGTTTAATGTGTATCAATAGGGAAGTTCAGTAGAAAATGTGTACTATTTTCATGGTATTGCATGTTAAAAAGTTATATGTAATGATAATGCTGATGATGAAACGTTTGAAATGTTTTGTTTCGTTTTAAATCAAATAATTATGAATGTTGCAATAACAAGAAAACTATTATTTTCTTAAAGAGAGTCCTGAACTTATTTATGACGTAAAAAGTAGATTTTCGGTATATTTATTTACTATATTTAAATTTTTATTTCATTTTTATCTACATATATAAAATAATTAATTTCTACATATTTATTACATATCTACATTTTCTACATATTTACGCATATTTATTTTTCTACATAGTATTCCACATATTTATAGATTCTACATATTTAATTTTTTTTTCTATTTCTACATATTTAAGATATATTTTTATTGTAATCATAAGAAAAGTTGAAGAATATTTTTTATGATTATTAAAAGTTTGCAAAGATATAATTAACATCCGATAAAATTCTGAATTCTTCCATATATATCTCTATAAAAATATGTGAGGCTTCTTTTAAAATTTTTATGATATATCTGCTGATAGAATAAAGGCTTGAAACTCCAGTTTCTAAAATAAAATAAAATAAAAAGCAAGTATATTCTTAAAATTGTGTGTAATCTTATACGTGAATATTCTAACTTAGTGTCTATTCTTCCTTAATTATATGCTAATTTCGAAAAAAATTCATTGATTTTAAATTTGAGTTTTGAAAAATTAACTATTTTGGATAAATTAATTTTTGTAATGAGTTGTCTTAAAACAGACAGAATATGTTGAACTAAACATAAGTACAGACATATTTGATGTCGAATAAAGAATAAATACAATTATTTGCTTTTAAAAAAGCATCATAAAAACATATGTTCTAACAGAAAATATTCCAAAAGTAAGGAAAAGAGTTAAAAGAACATAATTCATGTTAAGTTATACCATTTCTTTTAAACCTTTGAGATTAAGATAAACGCTAACTTATTGTTAATCATAATATATATATATATATATATATATATATATAATAATGGAAAGGTTTCCATGAAAGTTCTCCATGATGTTGCCATTTGATGAATTGAAACTTTGAGATAGCAATTTTTTTGTATTAATGAAACGTTTCGATCACTCTAGTAATCCTCTAATGACTTTTATGCTAATATATATTTGATGGCATTAAATAAAAATTTACTTTCGACTATAATGCATAAAAAATTGCTATAATTACAAAGTATAATATTAATCAGAAAAGTAAAGGACATTTTAGACATTTTCATTTCTTTTTATTGAGGCAAAATTTAAAGAAATATATATCAACATTTTTCTTGTGAGTAAATTATTATGCAAGGTAGTTGTCTATAGTATCTATCAAATTATTTTTCACTAGAAGTTTTATTGTTATGTACAACCGACCATATGAATCAGTCGCCATATTATTTTGAAACGAAGGAATCGGATACATTTAGAATCAAAATTTGTTCCATCAGGAAATACAATACAAAAGCATAGTTTAATTCCTTTCTTTCAACTGGAATTGAAATATCAAAATTTCAAATATCAAAAGAAGAAAATGATGTCTCTAAATTGTTTTTGTAGTTTAGTTTCCAAGATGCTGTATTCTAAAAAATAAAGAAGCAATTAATTATTTTAATAATATTCGAATTTTATTGCATAAAACGCCACAAAAATACAAAATAATTTTTAAAATAGTTGTAATCATGTTGATTCCAAACAAATTCGTGCAGCTAAAAATAATTTAAGTCCATTGACATAACATCATGATTAACATTCATATCAATGTAAACATTCATTGTGTTAATATAGTATAGATTTTCTTTTATCTGATCAGATTTCTAAATACTTTACTGTTTTGCATTGATTGCTTTGAAATTTCTTAGTAAATTGTATAGCTTCATTCTTGGAGGAATTGTTTTTTATGTTGAATTTTATTGTAATATTGAACACATAATTTGAATGTTTTTTTAAATAAGGAAGATATTGTTTATTGTCATTTAGAATGATAAACATCTTGTTTAAAGCTTATACTGCTGCAGACGATATTAGGAATTCGCTTTATTTAAAATATCTCAAAACAGAGAGATAAATAAATTGAAAAAACGATAGGAATCGAACTAAAAGAATGTATTATTGTTTAAAACAGCAATTCGGCATTCTGTTTTATTAGTGGAACATTTTATAATTTAACTTTTTAACTCAGAAAAAGTCATTTTAATTCGAAGCTTTGTTATTTCATTTTTAAAAAAATAGTAGCCAGTGTTAACAAATATTGTAGATAAAACAAACTTTCTTAGAATAGAAATGAAGAACTTTAGCATCTTAGAATATCTTATAAACAATCCGATTTCAAACTGAAAGAAGGGTAAAAAGAAGAAAGAACGCTTTTACCAGAAAATCTATACCTCAGAGAAAAAAAAAATTCTTCGCTGGGGGATTAACCAGAATGGAATCGCCCATAACGATTGTGTACTCAGCCATTCGCGCCAACGGATTCTGATCTTCTGTACACAAACATTTTGTGTTCTTCTGCTTGCACGTAGAATAAACACGGAAATTCGGAAGAGTGACAATTCTTGTTGATTTTCTATTGGTGCTTCATCTGAAATTTTAGTGGGCGTATCCCAAATAGAAAGATTTGCTTCGCGTGTCATGTCTTGGAGTTCTTTGACCTGTCACGCTATTTTGGACCAGGGCATCAGACGATATTAATTTGCCTTCTATTCATTTGCTTGAAATTCGCAGATTATTTTCGGTATCTGGCAATATTTTTTCTTTTTATTTCTAAATTAGGAAGGGAATGAATTGAAGTGGAATAAATCATTCGGGTTTTAATAAATGGATGTAAAGGTAGAGAGATTTGCTGATAGAAGTCAGACATGTGTTTATTTTTTAGATGGTGTGCTTAGTTTAGTTTAGTTTAGTTATATTAACGTCCCGTTTGAAGCTACACTAGGGCTATTTTGGGACGGACCTCGTAATTTTGAACCACGGTCAGATGACGATGGTGAGCTAAATAATCATGGAATCCTTCTAATCCATGAAGCTTTAAAGAATTTCATTATCATGCTTTTAATCGATTACTTGTGCAACTTATTAAAAAAGAATATATTTCCAAATAAATATCACTCGTTTCCAGAAATTTTTTGATATTGCATTCGCTTTATGATATTAGCAGCTACATGAAATATCGTACAAGATATTGATTCGATAGCATTTCAATATTGTTTGATTGGTATTAAATTTTGAAAATGGCTTATAACATTTCCCCGTCAACTTTCCATTTATGCCGTCTTTTTTCATATTATTCTGCATATTTAGGTGTATTATTGTTTATAGATTTTTATTTCTAAAAAATTATAGTTTCACAAGTATTTTGTAAAATCGAATTTCTAATGTACCTTCTTTTATATTTTATATTTATATGAATTTTTTAAAAATATATTCCATCATTATTACATTTATCACACATTAAAAATCCTGTATTTTCTAAATTACTTGTATTCTGTCAGATTGTAAGAATAGACATATTAAAAAAAATTATAAGAATTCCACGTAAAAAAATTTACGAATAAAATTGAAGTGCTGCATTTGTAGTTCAAATATAAAAATTTTAACTAAGGGAAATATGTGCCATAATTAAATTGCTTTCAAAAAGGTAAAAAAAAAAAAAAAAAAAAGGAAATTTGACACATATTCTTAGGACTGTTAAAATTCATTTGAGAGACAAACAAGTTATATAAATCGAGTATGAAATATTCGAAATGACGAAATAAAAACAATTCGATCTTTTAATTCATATGTGAAATTACTGAAGTCTATTATGGGATCATACTTTTTTTCATTGTCTCATATTCTTGATATAGAAGAAATAAGATAGTAATCGTCAAAAAATTCGAACTCGAGATTTTGACAAATTTGGACAAAATCGGAATATATGAAACAGTCTTTTCTTTTTCTTTTCAACTAATGAATGGATACATTAATTAGAGAATATTAGACCCTCAGTTACGCATTTAAATTATCCCCATTTAACTGTTAAATTAACTTATAACATTTTTAATTCTTCTAAACAAATTTTTCAGTATATCCTTCTGCTTCGAATGTTTTATTCATTAGGCCACTGGTTAAAACTATTGCAAAGCATTTGACAAAATTCCATACTATATTCAGCACTGCAAAATCTGTCATGTGACCCATTTACCTCAGAAGCTCCTTTCCATCCAAAAAACACTACACACACCGCCTTCTCATCTTCTCCTGATTAATTTAATTTCCGAAACAGTCAAGATCCATTAGGGGAGACATAATCCGCCCAGAGGCTGAAAATTTTTCTTTCAATATTAGCTGAATATTTTGTTCGACTAAAGTGCTGAGGCTAAAAACGTAAACAAGCGACCTTCACATTGAAAGGCGTTAATATAATTTTCTTGTCATTGCTGAAGCGTATTGAGACATAGTTTAGAAAATTTCTGTGATCCTGACATTGGTTATTTTATATTTACCCAAGTATGTTCACTAATTTACGAATAGAATCGTTAGCTGTAGAATTAAAAACATTATTTCAGACGAGTTTAATGATGTAATTTTTAAAAGAAAGGCATTATAAAATAACATTTAAAAAATTTTATAGCTAAGAATGTTTTCATGGTCTTTCAAAAAACTTTTATGTCCAAATTTATATTTAAAGCAAACACTGTAACCCCCCCCCCAAAAAAAAAACTCAATGCCTATATATTTTGATGAACTGAGGCATTTTTGACTCTTTTGAGTTCTGTCTTCAACATGACAAATCAAAAATGGAAGTGAAAAAAACTATTTTTGATATTTATTAAAGTTTTTTTATACCAAAATTGCAATACTTTATCAAATGTTAGACGAAATCCATCATAGGAAAATCTCTCTTTGTAAATATGCAACGGAGGGTATAAAAACGAAACACATTGGATAAATTAAAAGGAATTTTACAGATAGTTCTGTTTGATGCCCAGTCAATAATGCTCGGTCTTGGTGACAAACTTGGCAATTTTTGGCAACAAAATCGAAGATTCCGAAAACTGCACAAATCTTGGAGAACTCCATTCGGACTCGATGGTTTATGACACCAAGACCTTAGGGCTTTTCCTTCTAGAAGCTTCTTCGCCTTGTCATGGAAACTATAAAAACCCGAAGACAAATCTGAAATCGGATGAAAATTAAATTAAGTGAGAAACAGACGAGTAAAGAGGTATGAACAGTCGTGTGAAGTCTTTCTCTTACGAGTTCTCTCTGCGGATTTTGTGCTGTTACGGTTATTTATTGCTGATTTACTGCTTGTGTGTTGTTGTTTACTGAACATGCCGCTTTCATGTATGCTTCAGCTATATTTTCTTGCCTGTATATTCGCGTTTCCATGCTGAATGAAGTGTCGTTATTTGTTATTGAGCCTGTAACATCTATGCATGGATTTTGAAAAAAGTCCGTAACGTTAATTGGAAATGCCACGTGTTGTGTTAATATACTAGGAAATCGGGAAGCGAATATTCTTGCTAGTGTAGGATCTATTTATATGTTGAAATAATACAACTTTATTACCACAGGTAAAGCAGCTTAAATACATTAAATATTATAAAAAATTTAAAATGGCAATCGTTTCTTGTATTTTGAAACTTTAGATCATAAAGCGAGTCAAAATTTTAATGAAATCTATTCAATTCTGTAAAGATGAATATATAAAAAAAGATTTTCATAGAAGTTCGGTTCATATTTTCAGTTCCAAGTAAATATGATACAAATTACATTTTCAGAGTTTGCAATTATTAAATTTGCCAAGTATAGTTGCACAAATTACCGCTTAATCGCCGTGCCCATCGAATTATAGCTCTTTAGACTTACAAGATGAAATTAAATCATTCAAAGATGTTTCCGTTCGTCTATTAGACATAATATATAAACACCTGAAGTATTCTATAGACTGTTAATTAATTCAGTTGGACAGTGTATCATGAATAGAAAGATGTCACCTAATCAAATAATTAAAAAAATGTTAAAGGGCAAAAAAAAAGTTAAGATAGTTACTTCGATTTCAAAATGTCGTAACATGATTCTCAACATGATCGCACTTTTAAAAATTTACCCTTAATTATATCATGTTGTTAAAGCTCACAATATATCATGATGTTACTAATAATCCATGACATAAAGGGAACTTTATATTGTCACGTAGATACTTTAGTATAGAACTTAATGACGCACACAAGAAGTAGAGCTAAACCAATTTATTAACTCAACTCAGAACTGAGAATACAGTAACTGACAAATCTTCTGCTTTTATATAAGCAGAGAAAGTTCCAGAATACTCTTCTGGAGACAGTAAGAAAAGTCCAGAACACTTGTCTGGTAAACTAAAGAAATGTCCAGTATCTTCTGGAACATGAAATAAAGGAAAACATAAAATCAAGGAATTAAGTATTTACATATACCATTAATCTCAGTGTCTCTAGCGGGATTCGAACCCAGGTCTCTTGATCACAAGACCAGTGCCATGACCATTCGGCCATGGAGATTTGACAGTCTTTCTTCAATGCGGCAATATTATGGTTTATTAAATATATTTAATAACACCCAAAAATATGTTTCATAACACTGCAACCCACCCATGCTCAAAAGTGATAACTAAAATCATGAAAGATATTGTTATAAAATGTATAAAAATATTTTGAGAAATTATTAAATTGAAAGAAAAATTGCCATCATTAAAAAGTTAATTTTTTTTTAAATACGAAAATGATGTAAAACATGATTTTTTTTTCCGATTGTATCCTAAATTATTGAAAAAAAAAATACTAATATATTTTGATGAATTTTAATTAAAAATCTAATTAAAATTTTGAAACTACTTCCTTAGTGACTACCTGCAGCTTAATAATTTACTACAGCCTTATTTGGTAGCTCTAAGTTTGCTCTGTGAAGTGCTTTGAACGATTTTTTTCATCGTATATGCCTTATCATGCAATTTTTAAACAGTACCCATCTTGTATAGATTATCATATTAAAAGTTGAATTACTGTACTTAGAAATAATTTGTCCCACATATCTTCATATGTTTCGTACTTGAATTTATTTTTGAAACGACAAATTGTAAAATTTCATATTTCAATTCCAATTATTAATCTTTTCGTTTATTTTCTTTCTGTCTTGTCTTTCTTTTAGAGCCACTTTATTAGGTACTAAAACTTATCGTCTGAATTTTAGTTTCTTTTACTGAGTTCAAAACTTTTCATCTTGACCAAATTCGAACGCGCACTTGGATACTCAATGAATCTCATTATCATGCTTGTCAGGACAACGTAATTGGTTCTCAACCACTTCACTTCTTTTCCCCCTCCCTCTACATCAACTTTTATTCTAATTTACCGAAACGAACTACCTCCCCGCCTCTCTCCGTACCTTTTGATTAGGGGGTGTAGAAAATGGCCTTCAAGGGCACTATCGCAACAGATCGCGATGCTGTAGTTCGATCAATCTCGATGATAACGCTAGAAGCACACTTTTTTTTCGGTTGCGAAATTCTGAGATAATTCAGCAGGTTTGTATGGTAGGAGCAGATTAATGAGAGGAATTTCGTTTGCTTTTAAGTGGAACAGAATTATTCCTCCTGTTAGGATAATAAGCGAGGTAATTTGTGCTGCGTTGAGTTGTTTGAATGACGCGTCTTTTAATGCTTTTGCTGGATTGAATTCTATATTATTTTTCGTATTTGTTTGCATAATCCTTATGTTAATATTGATTTCGACTATTCTCAGGAATTCTTTTGATAATGCATTCGCTGAAAAGCTTTCTAATTATATTAAATTCTAATTATTTTAAAATTATATTAATATAGTTGTTTATGAATTAAAAAAAACTTATTCATACTAATATTTTTTTACTTTCTCGTACACGTAGTATAAAGTATAATAATTGTCCAAAAATTTGAACCCCAAATTTTGACGAATCTCTATGTTTTAGTCTTTCTTGAGTTTGAAAAACATATTTTAGAAAAATGTCCGTCTATATATGTCTGTGATAGAGATAACGCAAAACGCTTTGAGATAGGCAATTGAAATTTGGTACACAGTCTTAACGCCTAATTTTCTGTTTTCCATAAAATTTTGAGTAAAATCTGTTCAGAAGATGTATATCTGTCCAATTGTCCGAATACGATAACTATAACATGAAGAGAACCAGATGCATAAGATTCGGTACACAGATTCATTTATAGTGTAGGCAGCTGTCAAATTTTGAATCAAATCTAGCAACTGTTAGTCTGCCGGTCTGTACTTTTAGAAGCATGTAAAAGCGATAAATCAAAAACTGAATGACTTAAATATACCAAATTTGGTATAAGATCTTGTAACTACTAGCACCATTTTGTGTCAAATTTTTGTTTCAATCGGTTGATAAAAACGTGTCCAAAACACAAGTTCGATTTTCGAATACGATTAACCGCATTCCAAGGATTAAACGCCAAATGACTGGTCAATGAAGACACGATAGATTGAGTAAAAAGGCTAAATTGACGCCAAAAGTAAATATTTGGTAACTATTGTACAGCAGTATCATGTAAGGCATTCTCTGGCATTGCATGTTTATTAGATAGTATGCGAGAAAGTTTCGAGGAAACCAATCCCACTTGTTTCAAAAATTCTTTCTTTTCCTTCTTCAATGGCAATCCTTTCTTGCAAACGGTTTAACAAGAAAATAACGCAAATTATGGTTGTGTGATGGAGGTAAGGTTTCTTGAAGACTTCCAAGTCTGAAATTTATATGTGGTATATGCATCTGACGCCAAGGGATGTTCATTTTCACTGTAGGCATTCGAATTTCAAGAGTTTTCATTAATCACTAGTCACCTTTGGCGACCAACTTATTCACTCAGAATATTGGCTTACCATGTGAATAGATTATTATTATAGAATGCATTTATTTAAAATTTCACATTGTTATTTGATGAAACTGAATTCGTAAATTTAATGAAATCAGTCTACAACAAATAACTGAACGTGTAAATTAAAATGTGAATATATTTCGAAATAAAGATGGAATTTAAAAATAGCTCAGCAATTGGAATTTTAATTTTGTATTTAACGTCTGCAATGATTTAATATTAATCAGCTATATATATATATATATATTGCTAAGACTAAAATATGTTTTTTTATGAATCAATAAATAAAACATAGAATGTGAAGTTTTCTATTATGTTTTAAACGTGGTCTAAGATAAATTAATTGAATGATAAGGAAATGAAGAGCTTAGGAGAATAGTTAGTATGTAAGTATAGTAGTAATAGTATAGTATAGTATAGAAGTAATAGCATAGTGTTGTTTAATAAGTATCGTAATAGTATAGTTGGCTATGTAAGCCGAAGCCCAGAATGTAAAGAAAATCGAACAACACACTAGATTTTTTAAATTAAAAATGCTTGATTGAAAGTGAGCGGAGAAGCAATTTTTAATTATTAATATTTGTTATAATAGTTTCAACAAATAAATGATCGCCAATAGTAATTACCGTAACTTTACCGCATTATTGGAGCCATAAATCGTTTAGATATTTTAAAATGAGGAATTTTTTTTATTGCAAGCTGAAAATCTATAAAAAATATATATATAAAAACGTCCAAATTTGGAAATGCATTCGAATTTAATTCTTATTTATTTAACGGTCTTCTATCTTTTGTGAGTCAGTTTTTTTTTCTCTCCATTTTGCTTAAAATGTGAAAACAAAAGTATGACAGCTACTCAATTTTTCTGTCATCTATAAACTTTTTAAGTACTTTATACATATATGAGCAAATTCATTACACTACAGTAATTTTTTTTGTACCTAAAAATAGGGCCATGTTACCCTGATAAACTACTAAATAAGTTTTCGATCATTTGTATGGAAACTACAAAGCTGCGTAAAATCATACTGCCATCATTTTACTACAGACATTACCATTATTTTAGTCACGAATTACTACCATTTTTAATATCATCCGAAATCAATCGTTATTGGTGAAATTTCAGCCACAACGGTTCCAAATAATTTAGATATAGTATTTATGAAAGTTGTTCACGCAAGGCTTACATCTATTTCGCAACAATTTCCGAACCAATAATGAGTAAAAAAAACTGTTGCCTGAAATTTATAAAACATTTTCAAACTTCTTCATTCATCGTAAAAGCTATAATTCAACTTTTAAGAAAAAAAAGGACTACTTTATCGTGTTTATAAGATCTATTCTGGAAGAAGCATTATCAAACGATTATTTTTCTTTTGTTATCTTTCAACTTAAAAAAAGAATATGTAATATTATTTTTTATTGAATTTATAATGATGCGGAAAACGATTTTCTGTTGCACGGAATACAAAGATAAAATTCCACATTTATGTGTGGTTTATTATGGTCATTATTAATACTGAAGGGGAATATGATTTCAATTGTTACCACTCAATAAAATGTGTAAATATATTCTATATAAAGCAATAAGCAGGACAAAGAATAAAGCTATTAAAGCTACTTATTGCCTAACTACTACTTATTTCATATTAGATATAGCTTATTATTAATAAAATTAAATGCGAAATATTTCTCTATAAGTTAACAATCGAATAATTATGGTATTTCTTTAAATTAAAAAAAATCTGAAACGTTTTGCAAATTGGGACAAAGTATGAAAAAGTAAAATGATTGATAGTTTAAGTTATATTACAGTAATAGCCTATATTTATTTTTAATGTGTTTCTTTGCCTCAAAGAGTGAATTAATTGTTGGAAAGAACTTATTGTTAACAAAAATATACAAAATTGCCAATATGTATTTATTTTAGTATAAGCAAAAACTAAATAAATCAATTCACATTTTTTTTTCGACGTAAATTTATAAATAAAAGTTCAAAACTATTAATATTTTGGGGAATTGGAAGTCTTAATTTATGTCATAAACCAACTGCAAAAAGTTTTAAAGTATTTAAATGTTTTCTAAATATATATGAACTTTACCATTTCCAGTGAAAAATATCTAAGGTAATCAATGCAACTACCTAGGGTCCATTGGACTGAAAGGGGGTCACAGACAGATCGATTAAAAAGATGTTATCATATTAACTTCTGAACAAATAAATTTGTAAAAAATACAGATTTATGAATCACGAAAAAATGTTAGTTTTTGTTAAATATAGTTAGTCATATTCTTATCTGTTTCATTATGCTTATTTAGTCATCTATTATGCTTATTTAGTCGGAGTATTTATTAATAGAAAGCATCCACATAAGTAATATTTTTCTTAAATGCACATGTTGTGTGCTATCATGAGCTATAGAAAATAAATAAAAAACATATGCAATTTCAAAAATTACAAAAATAAACAAATATTCAACTAAAATAAATATTTAACTTATTAATCAAAAATTTGTGAAATTAAATTAACTAATTGATTAAAAAAAAGAGTTCATGACATACACTGAGTAGGATAAGTTTCAATGATCAAACATAGAATGATCAAGTAAACGTATCAAGTACAATCGAATATCAGTATCAATCTGCTCTTGGTACTGCAAATCCGCTATCAATTCATCTTTAATCTCGATATAAGTGCTAGAACCGATTCCCATTCGAGTACCCATCCTGTTTCATTCCGATGAGAAAAGAGCCAGTAACTGACTTTATCATGTACAGAAGTACTAGTACACAAAAAGGTACAACCGAGTATCAGTATCCACCTGTACCTGATGCAGCGAAAGCTTATCAACTTAATGCTATTCCAGAATGATTTATCCCATCTGTTTCATCTTCATATCACTGGGTTTACTTAGGACAGCAACTAAAGGCAGCGGTTTCCCCTCAGTTTATACGTTTCGTATGCGTTTTGTGCGGCTTTGTCATAAACCATAAACTGAAGAGAACTGATCTTTTTATTATTTCCTCATTTACGAAGTATAGATAAAGTACTGTAATGGTCAAAAAATTCGATGAATTTTGATGAATCTCCTCGTTTTACCTCCCTTAGTTACAAAAATACTTTTTTGGAAAATTTCAATCCATCCGTGATAAAGATAACTGAAAAACGCTTTGAGCTAGACGAATGAAATTTGGTACACAAGCTTAAAATTAAATTTGTAGATTTCGATTAATTTTTGAGCAAAATCCGTTTCAGAGGAAGTTTGTCTGTCTAACTGTTCGAATATAAGTTAACACGATAACGACAAGACGAAGAGAACTAGAGCAATGAAATTCGGTACACAGAATATCTTTAGTATTGACACCTATCAAGTTTTGAGCGAAATCCAACTACTTGTTGACCGTCTGTCAGTCTGTACTTTCAGAAGTATGTAAACGCTAAAATACAAAAACATAATGACTTAAATATATCAAAATTTTTTTTTATGTGAGTTTGTGATTTTAAGTGCAGTTTTAGGCCAAATTTTTTTCAATCGTTTGAGAAGAACGCATCTGAAACCAAAATTTGATATTTGGATACTTTTGACATCTCGATAACAAATTTTTGATAATTATAATGCATTTTGTAAATGCATTGTGCTCTTTGTGTAAAAGAAAATTTTCAAAAATTGAAATAATAATTTAGTTTTTTTATTATAAAACTGGTGAATGAAGTTATTTTCTGTGTGAACAACTCCATTGAGTTGCTGAAAACATTTTCGCACGCATTTGAATGTTTTCTCCAACTTTGCGTTTTAATGCCCAGAATTTGAATAACATAATTATCTTAAGATCATAATTTTTCTTCCCGATAACGTAAAAGTACTTTTTTTCCCATTTATTTCAAAGTTATTGCGGAAGGAGTTGAGTTACTATAGCAACTTTAGTAAAAATTTGAATCGTAACACCATTGTGGAAAATTCGACTTTCTTGGTAACACTTACTCTTGATTGTTTACAAGGATGATTAATGTGTTTAGGATCAACTTCCATTTAATGGTTTTTGAATTTATTTCTTTAAAACCTTTCCAAAGCGCGTGCAATATATCAATTATGTTCAAATCTATTAAGATATCTCATTATTAAATGCACAACAATTTTCTGCAATTCTTTTCTTTTGTCAGCCGATTATTATTGATGCCTTTTTCTGTTTTCATTTTAGGCAATGGGCGAGGAGGCGGGTACGAAGCCTCGTAAGGCCATCTTTTCCTTTATCACCCCTTCAACCACGGTCCGTGCTTCCTACTCGGTGCAGAAGAGGTCTTTCACTAAAGCTTTGCAGAGACACAGGTGGTTCGACGAGGGAGAACTACTCGATACCATGGAGAAAGGAGGTGAGGTTTCTCAATAACTATCTTTCATTTATAAAGATTTTTTTTGGAAGAACAAAGAGCACCAGGTGACCCACGAGATTGCGTGATATCTTACGATATTGCACAATATAGACGTTATCGTGTACTATTTCTCATAGATCTTTTTTAAGCAGTTCAATATAAAGCATTTACCCAACTAACATAAACATAAGCTTAATACCCCGACCTGCCCAAGACACACGAAAAATTCTGAATGAACGGACAGTCACGATAGCATTGGGGGGAACTGAGGTTGAGTCCTAAAGGCCATCACCTGCCACGGTACAATCCCTCCCATAGGAGGTGCGTACTGTTATCTGTAGGGTAGCCGACCTCATACCATTTCTATACCTATCTGGATGGCGAGAACCAACCACCATACCGGAAGCTTCTCTATTGTATAGATGAGATGCCCTCCGCTGGGAGACCCAACTAGCATAAGGTTACAAATTAGTAAGGTTAATTTTTTATTCTTATTATAAATTTCACCCAACTAGCATAATCGTAACTGGTTACTCCAACCCGCCTGACGGCACATAGAAAAATGTGAATGACCGTACCGCCGCTACAGCAACACTGGCAGGAACTATGGAAGTCCTAAGAGCTATCACCTGCCATAGTACAACGCTTCCCGTGGGAAGTATGTCTCGTTATCAATAGGAGGTAGCCGACTCCCATCATTTCTGTACCTATCCGGATGACGAGAACCAACCCCATACCGGAAGTTTCTCATTCTCATTTCTGAGGTGTCCCCTCGTTCGGAGAATTCAACTAGCATACGGTGAAATTTATAATTTATCATAAATAATTTGTAATATTGTTCTAGAAAGATAATGCTCGAAGTTACGCAGCATTTGCAACACCACAAAATATTCTCAAGGAAATCGTTTCGATGAGTGTACGGAGAATTTTATACAGTAAACTGAACAAAAGCGAATGGTGTCCTTTTTCAGGAAAAATATGAAATAAAATTTTTTTATATGCCCTTTCTGATGTTTAAAACAAGACTCTACCGCCAAGCCAACCAGACGCGTTTGGAAAGGAAATAAAAAACAGATTATTTTGAAAGGTGTATAATATCAAAACTATTAAGGAAGACAAAGAAAAAGAAGGTGATTTCTTTTTAATTAAATGCCTATCTGATCAAACCTCCCCAACGCCCATTTTCGGATGCTTAGGATTTTCTAGTGATGATATATGCTCTGAATCTCTGTTGCAATATCCTTTAGTATATCCAAATACTTTATACAGGGAAGGATATACTATTTTTAGAAGGAAGTAAAAAAAGAAAAGTAAAGAAATGTTTTTCATTACAAATATCATAAAAAAAACTAAGGATACAAAAAAAAATTCTTTAAAATTAACGATTTAAATGAAACTGTGATTGAATTGATAAAAGTATCTTTTGTTTTAAAATATCATTTTTAATAGCATTAAAATGTCTATACTGTTATTTTAAAGTCTGCTACTAGCCGTATAGAACCTTGATGTAGGTCAATGTTTTCCCATCAATGCTCAGAATCTATACTTGCAGATAAGTAATAACAAGAAATAATGTAATAACAAAAGTATTTTATTGTCTTCTCTGAAAAAATATAGATAGATAAGGTCAGATTTTTAAATATATATATAGGGCCCTACCTATATTTTGAAGCATATTCGAACCATTTTGTCGTTTATTGAGTTTAAATACCAGCACTTTCCAAAATTACGTCTAAGAATCCAATTTTTTTTTTTCTTGCTTAGTTATTGAAAATGTTGCGAAGCTCTAAAATGAGCCTCAAAATGTAACAATTCATCCAGGCTTTCCGGATTAAATAGACTGACTATAGCAATGAAGTATTTTCTTCGAAATCTTTTATTGAAGGTATAAAAAAGCTAGAAAAAAGTAGAATTTGGTGAATTTTTTGACGATTTTTTTCTCGATGTTTTTTCAGAAACTCACTTTTCGAAAGCATATTGAGGAAAATGTTATTTTTAAGGGTTTATATAAAAGTCACAGAAAGAGGTCTAAGGATATTAGTTTTACAGTGCAGTGGAATATCCAGACATTTGCAGTAATATTTGAAAAGACTCAGTATACTTGTCACAAAAAGATTGATGCTGTTATTCTATTCTGGACAGGGATTTTACACTCAATTTATGAATTACCATAATTTATAAGTTGAATGTAATTTCATTCTGAGAATTTCCTTTCTTTACCTTCAATGAATTAAAAGTGCTCTGATGTCATTCTTCATATCTAGTAAATGGAGCACTGTGGATAGTTTTAGAAATAATTTCAGAAGATTTCGTGATGATAAAATGCATACCTATTAATGGATGTTGCATAGATACATATGTAAATGAGTTCATGTGAAAAATTTCGTCTCTCAAACCAACTGTTGAATTGCAAATGAGAATTTTGCTCAATTAAGTTGCCATATTTTAGAAAGAAGATTTCTAACAAGAGTTTCTATGTCATTTATTAGAAATTGAAATGAAAGGGATGAATGCCAAAGAAAATTTCAATGCAATTTTTTAGGTGCCCAATTGCTCATAAATCAAGATCTTCTGTAATTCTTTTAAAATTAAACTGGAAAAATAATTGATTATTAAAGACTAATTTTTTTCATTAAACATTTTTTGAATGATGGATTGATTAACTGATTTTGGTTTAATGGTGCAAGAGCCCCCCCCCCC
>JAPMOR010016756.1:1259-15420 GCA_026543865.1 Argiope aurantia | reverse complement strand
TATACAAGTAATAAAGATAAGCAATAATGGAAAGATTTACTTACTTTCGTGGTTAATTTTTAATTTAAAGATTTAATTACTGTTTTTGATAACACACTAACTTAAAAATTTTAAAATTATTATTTATAAATGAAATTGCATTATTAGCATAACACAATAAAATTTAAGTTTATTAAAATTTCGATTACACATCATTTCATTTAAAAAATATTTCAGCCCCTTGAAAAAGTGTAATAAACAGCGCTTTCCTATATTATTAAAATTGAATATCTTTCTTTAATTCAGATTCATTAAAATTATATACAAAAATTTCTTGTCTCTAAAATAATTAGTAACTTAATGCACAAATAATTGTATACATAAATAAAATATCTTGCATCACAAAATCAAGCTTATTACTGAAATAATCAGAGAACTTGAACAAGAAAAATATTACAATAAATATTAGCTTACCGAAATATATAGAATTTGTAGATGACTTTCAGGCAGATTTGTTCCATACTTTATCGACTTTTCTTGAAAATTTAGTTGTAATATTACTGTTTATTTGTATAAGTAATTGGTTAACTTCATTTTCTTTTAAATAAGTATTTTTCTGACGTTTTTTAGATGATCCAAAAATGTAGGATCAAAGCAGCGAAAGCAATCAAAATTGTACTCGCTAAAGTCTTCCAATATGGCTAATACGAACGCTAGCGATAAACTTGAAAGTAGCAAGAGCGATTTATAGCAACAATGTCTGTTATCCTAGAAGTAGACAGCACGAAATTTCAACAACAAACACAAGAGCGCGCACAAAAACAAATCGAAAGTTTTAGCCGGTTATCAATTACACAACAGCTTCGCTGATGCGATTCAGTCCATGTTCATGTTTCTAAGGTTCAATTGAAAAGTTACAGCAAAGTGGAGAGTAATACGGAGTGATGATTAGGTAAAAGACCCATAGATAAAACAGCACTCGATATTAAAATTTTACACAAACAAGCCGAACACCTGCACCGATCTAGCGAGGAAATCGAACTGAGAACAGCGCGAAAGTTCAGGAAAAAACGGGAATGCGCGAGCACATGCGAAGACAAAGCACGATTTGCATAATTTATTCGAAAACTTAGCAAATGGCGTTGAAGGAGGACGTAGTTAAATTTTGCAGTTTTATCCAAACAGACAGGATTGGTGTTTTTCGAGAAATAATTTCCACTTAGGATAAACTGCATTCATTCATTTATCGTTGTTTTGTTTTTTAATTAAATGAATATGTACTGCTTATTTGCATGTGAAACAGATTTTACTTAATAAGAAAATGTGATCTGTTTGGAAAAAACCGTTTTGAAAACAGAACTGTCAGAACTTATAGTTAATTAATTGAAAATGTTTTACATTTGAAGAGAAACTTATTTTTATACTCACGAGATTAAAAATTTATTACTGTATTTAATGAGGTACAATAATTATTAAGACACCCACAACGTAAGGAATCTTAATTCTGATCATATTTATATACAGGAAAAAAGGAAAATCTTTACATTTATTGTTAAATAATAAAATCCGTTAATACAATACTGAAATCTCAATATTACTTATTCAATTATAAGAATGGGTCATTTTCTTTAGTTATTATTTAATTCTTCTTTGCCCAAAATTCACTGAAATTTTAAATTGAATGGATATAACTTTCAAAAAATCTTGATAATGAATTATATTAGAGAAAGTATGTAAATTCGAATGATTATTTAGATTTCAGGGAGATTGATAGTAAGCTATATTATTTATTTATTTATTTGAAAAATTTATTTACAAGATTACATCAATTTTTACACCTGTGAGAGCTTTAGGATATGGTGATTAATTTTTTTTATACGAAATACACTAAGAGTAATCATTAAACGTTCATACCTTCATAAGTCTGAAAAACGCATTTTTTTGGAATCGTACCTCTCGGTTTGCATATACGTAAATTCAAAGACGCTTTGAATTGTCTGTATCAAGTTTAATACATGGACTTAATACCATACTTGTAAATTTCTATCAAATTTTGATTGAAATCCATTCAGAAAGATTTTTAGTCTGTCTGTCCGAGTGCAAGTCACCACGATAATTACAAAACTTAAAACGGTAAATGGATTAATTTGGCACACACTTTTACTATAAAAAGTAATATGGTACGGAAATTTGTTCAAATGGGGGGTGGGGTCTGACCCAAAGGTAATCGTTGTCGTTTAATCAAGGTTCGAAATTATAAAATCTGTCTCAAAATCAGACTTAAACTATTCTTGAGACTCCTTTCGACAAAGCGTTAGTTAGCATTTGGAACTGAAGACGCTAAGAGAAGTCTGTAAATCTTCTATTTATATTTCAAAGATGCGCGCCACCGTTAAAGTAAGTTTTTGCTGTATCTCTTTTTCTTTTTTCTTTTTTTTTAAATTTAGTATTTTAAAAATAATGTGTCTGCAATCAACAACTCTTCATTCGATAAATAATAAAGAAAAACTACTTACAAGGAAATATGTTCGAAGCTAGAAATGAAAATATCTATGAAGCTTTGAGAGATCTATCAACGCATTTTTTCTGTTTACAAAGCGAATTAAAATTAAATTGCTGAAAAAACAAAAAAATAATTATGTTTTGAAGACAAGAAGACATGCCGTCATCAGGAGAAAAAGAGACAAACCGCCGAAAAATGACAAACACACTACAAATGTGGGGTTTGGCTGTGGGATTTGACAGAAATTTATATATTTGGAGTTTTCTAAGCGCATGATTATAATTCAATAGCCGATGGAATGATTCGAAAAGCACTTACCTGTGAAAAAGGAACTGGAATCAACCAGTGAATTTTTCACATTTTATTCACACACAGCAGGAAACAGGAACACACAGCATTTATACAGCAAAACGCACAAAGACAAAGCAATACATCTCGACATCACTAAGGAAAAACTATACTCACAAACATAACCCAGAGGGGGACACAGCACCCTCGGGAGGAAAACATTGGACCTCGAAGGGTGTAAATAAAGTTTCAACACACTCCCCCCCCCCGAATGACCAAGGGGTTCATCAAATTAAATAATTAAAAACCTTCCACATTGCAACATTTCTTATTTTCTCATATATCTAATTTGAACATAAATTAAAATTTCAATAAATTCACATCATTTAAATCCATATTTATATTGCAGTGTTATGAAAATTTCAATTGAACTAAATATTCAAATGTTTAAATATTTTTAACATTTTACATTTAACACATCAGGCATAAATGCAACATTTATATAAGACAGAATATCAATGACACAAATTCAATATTTCATAACAATTGTTTACATACTCATCAACTTATCATAATAAAGTTCAATACAAGCTTAGGATAAATATCTTCACATTTGCATTTAAATTCCAAATCCCAATAGAGGTTCCTAAAAAACATAATGAAATTAATAATACTATTCAAATGAATCATGCACCCATTTTGAGGCTGTGTAACAATTGAACAGACCTTTTAATAACAGATATATTCGTTTTCACTTGACAAAATCTAACTTTACCATCTCTGCCAAGATGCTACTACTTCTCCTAATTTCCAAAAATGCCTAAGTTTATTATCATTAATTAATATTATCTCATCAACTTTAAATTCTCTACCTTTGCTGTTGGTTTCACATAATGAGTAGATCTTAACATTAAAAGATATTCTTTAAGCCGTTTTTTCCAAAAATGATTAGTTAATCTTTCAGAATAATTAAACCTTTTAACTACCATTTTCCTATTACTTAAATTGTAGTATCAATAGTAAGCCTGGCGGGAGGTAAACGATTAACTCTTCTTCCCATTACCAAATGAGCTGGAGAAAGAGGTACAGGTTCCTGAAAATCAGAAAACACATAAGTCAAAGGACCAGAACTAATCACACCTTCAATTTCAATGTCTCTATTTCTTCTCGAGACAAAGTGGTTTTGCCTAAAGTTTTTCGAAGGGCAAATTTCACAAATACTTACTTCACTATCGTCATCTTTCTGTCTCAAATGATCTAGCTTGCCTTCATCAACTTCAGAACAAGATTATCATCACTATGCTTATCTTTTTTGTCATCTTTAACTTTTTTCATATTAGAATACAATTCATTTTTTTACTGGAAGCATCTTCTTTAACAGGTTCCAACTTTTTGTCATGTGTAGAAGACGTGGTATCAGCAGCAACATTAGATCGCCTCAGTGGTGTGAGATTTTTCTTTGGGGGCCTGACACTTTCAAACTGCATAGGAGTTACAGGTGGTGGGTGATGATACCATTCACGTTTTTTAGATTCTACAGGATATGGAGTCTCTTCCCAATCCAGGGTAGCAGACTTTTCTTCCTTTTCTATCACGTTCTGGTTGAGAACTAATTTCATTTCTGTCTATAGTGAGCCTGTCATCTTTAGAGGATTCTCTACTTGCTCTTGAATCCCGTCTATCTGGTCATGGACGTCTATCCTTTTTCCACCTTTCTTTATCTTGTCTTTCATATCGATCATTCCTATCCTTTCCAGATTTTTCTTTAGAAGTTTCATGGGGCATATAGTATGCGTTTTCTTTATTTTTCGAACAGCATTCCTCAACAATATTCAGATTTAATTGATATGCAATAATATTCTTATATTCACTCAAAAGCCAATTATTTTCTTTCATTCTCATACATAAATTTTCAAACCTGCTCTTAGCTATCTCAAAGTTATTATGTAATTTGTCAGGATTTTTATCCCAAAAGAGCTTAGTTTTATATCTCCCATTTTAGAATTTTAAGTTTTTTTCAAAGCGTGCAATTAAATTCTTGTCGCAATCAGAAATATTTTCCCTATCTCCTATTCCCATCGAATCCTATTCCCAAAACATTTTTAAAATTTCATTTAAGGCTGAGCAGCATTCTATTTTTAAAACAGAAACGTTCTTGTCACAATTTAAATCTATTGGTGAGATTCGTCCTTGCACAACTGTACCGAAAATTGTATCAATTACAAATAATATTTTAGTTAAATTTTCCCTTTTGCCTGAATAAATTTCCCAAAAATATTGTGCTCCAATTAAGAGAGAAAATTCGTTTCCGAAAGACTCGCAAGCATTTGAAAGCTGTATATTTTTCTTATTAAGCATATTTTCTAGTTTATTAGACGATACTTCAAAAGGAGAACTAGAAACTGCACCGCAAAGTAAGGCTTCAATTTCAATACTTTTTTCAGGGTCACGAGAATTGCAATGAGTAAACTTTACAACTTCATATGTTTTTTCTACCGGGTTCCTCGAACCAAATGTATAAACTAACAGTTTTTCTGTTCTCATTATAGTTCAATTCAATTTTAACTCACTCAATTTAACGCGTCAGCTATTTTCTTTTTCAAAACGCATCGCTGAGAAGCGTTGTCTAGCAGAATATTTAAAATTTTTCCCTTTTCTCTCAACTTTAATAAAGCCGAACAAGTCTCTAAAAGAACCTCACCCTCATTGACATTTATGTTCGAACAGGAAAACAGGAGCTATAAACATGCAGAATATCAGATGTCATTCATAGTTTTATCACAATTTATGCAAACTAGCTGCTTTGCATACTATTTCATGTGTATTGATTTTCTGAACACTTCTTTCAGTATTCCGTTTCTTCTTCGCAGTCCTTTCACAACTGTCTATCTGACAGAAAAAATGACAGACTTGGAAAAATTCATTAGTTTTTATAGAAACTCCAATCTATCATGTGTTTTCCTGTTTGTTAAATAGTAAAAATGTAGAAGATGGAAATCTGCCATCCAATGTTTCATTGTACATTTTCAGTTTAATTGAAATTTCTATTGAATTTGGAACATATTCATAAACAAGCTCTATTGCCTTTTTTTAACTCTTGCTCTGCTGAATCCCTTGTGAAGTTATAGATAATGCATATTGGGCATCGGCTCCTTGTGTTTTCTATACGATTTTCCCTTTCAACCTCTCAGTTGTTTTTTATTCTCACTGTCTACTGCTAAACCATTATTTAGAATTTTCCATAAAGACACATCTTTTCTTTAGGGAGTCCAGAAGTTTTTCCATTAATTCAACATTAGGATTTCGATTCTTCCTTGTTGTTGCATCATTTAAGATTGAGCAATGAAAAATAGCGAATGTAGTCTTATTTTCATCTTTCAGAGCTGCTGCGTACATCTACTGGTTAAAACTGTCTTGTGGATGCTGACATGTCGATTTTTTAAAGAGATTACAAATGGAAATGCCAGCAGTAGGGAAATAATCGTTGGTCATCAGCAATTCGGTTTTCAAACTTCAATATGCTATTAACAAATTTTTACAATTTAAATACATTTCTTCACTTGAAAGCTCTTTGACATTTGTGTCTGGAAAATCCTACATATTTAATAAATGATTAAAAATATTCTAGATCTTTGGAAAATCTTTCTTCCCAATTTAAAAATCGGGATAAAATAGCAAAGCAGTTGAGCAAGAAAATGGAATTTAGTTTTTCGAGATTTACCTTCTTAGTAGTTCAGTTTAAGAGAGAATAAAGAAATGCTAGTAGTAGATGATTAAGAAAAATAACTATTAGAAAAAATGAAAAAAAATTGCAATGATTGCATAATTTTAAGAAACATGATAAGAAAACATGGCAGAAAGCATGATAACGTTTATTGATATTCTTTAACAACGAGACTGTCTCTAAACAAAACGACTAAGATATAAAACCTGCCTGACTAAAATATTCTATTTGAAAACAGTTGCGTTAAGAAAGAAAGCAGCTTAGCATTTTAATGGCAAAAAAGAAGATTATGTTATTAGTGCATTTTGATTTATAATGCTGTAAGTCAGAGTTGAGCATTAAAAATGTTGTACATAAAAAAATTTAACAAATGTTTCTTTATTTCATTAAGACGAGATGAGAAATGAGAGCATATTTTTCCCCTCTTAAAATATATAAATACCAGTTTTTTCATAACCAGTAAATTCGTAATAATAGTGAGCAGAGTAAAAAGTAAAAGCGTTGAGTTCTTATAAAATTCAAACAAGAACTCTCAAGATTCAGGTAGAAACCTGCTATTAGATGAAGTAATGTAAAAATATTTCTTTAATCCAAAAGAAGGTTAAAGAAGAATGAAAGAGATCCTACCACGGTCGATTAAGATCGATGTCAAATGGCAAACAAGCACGAATTTTTGGAAGTCCGATCGTTTTACTACTTGGTAAAAGTTCAGCTAATATTTACAAGCGATTGTTGACTTATATTGCTTAATTTATCATTGGGGAATTCCACGTCCTTTGCAGGGAGGAGAGGGGGAGGGAATGAATCATAGATCAATAAATTATCAACAAATTATTCGGAGGGCAGTTTCCAGATGGGTGGGGATGCACAGAATGAGTCCAAATAATTCTATTCGAAAAAATTGGAAATGGAAGTCTGCGACTTAAATCGGGCTTAACGTCATTTGATAAGAGTTGGATATTTCTTGTAGTCTTCCTAAAAAGAGAGGAAAGAACGTTTCATTTCTGTCCTCTAGATATTGACGGATAGTATTTGATGAACTAAAGAATTCCAGATGTGTAAAAAGAACTTCAAAATTTCAGTAATTTTGGAGTTAAACAACTCCGGCGTTTCTCTTTCTTTAAAGTTCTAAGGCTTCTATTTGCGTAAACCAAATCCGCATAGCATATAATATTACATTGAAATTTGATTTCGATCTTGAACTCCTCGATAAAAGAAAAGATAAAATGAAAAAAAAATCTTATTATAATATTATCTAAAACGTTGAAGGAAAAGGTCAGTTAAGTTTTGTACTCGTCACAAATTGAGGAATTTTTCCTTCCAACTTGAACCCTTTAAATGTAACAAACTATACTAAATAAACCTATCTAATTTTTCACTGTTGAGATAATAGATCCTCCAGAAATATTTGCAAATTCTAAGAATCACCAGTAGATAACCGAAATTTCTTTGTCTACAAAGTGCAATGATACAGATTTGCAATTGCATCATTTTTGTATTTTTCCCATTAATTTAAACTTTTATTATTAATAAAAATAATAGATATACATTTTTGACTATAGAACTTTTTTCAGAATATGGCACACAAATTATGTCAACACATTTCATTTACAGCTTTACAAAATGAAAATTGGAAATTTTGGTAACTTCGTTTTTTGTCACTATACAGATTGGCCACATTTCAGTTCACATTTCAACTCTTGGCAAAATTTTTCTGATCAAGGCGATAACAGCGTATCATAGTTTTATTCCAATTCTTCATTACATTTAAAGAAAAGTTAATAATTGATTAGGGACATACTTTTATTTGATTTACGTTTAATTTAATAAAGATTTTCTTTTGCATTTCTTACACATATTTATCTGTCTATACGTAACATATTTTTGCAAAATGAAAAGTCATACAGAAGTGCAATTCATCAAAGGTTGATTTCCTTTTTATTAAGTATCAAGTAAACGCGTCGAATATTAAAGTACATATTCTATTCAAGGAATGCATTGCAAAAATTTTGATCTAACAACGAATCTCTAAAACCATCAATTTTGAAACAAAATTATTTTTCTCAAAATTCTATTCAAATTGTTTACATTGTCAAATATGCTGTTTGTTGGTTTTAAAAATTTCGCCACTTTGGCGATTTCAGTCATCAAGTTATATAGCATGAGATGTGCATATTCAAAAGTTTTCAAAATAAACAATAATGCACTTGGATATAATTTTATAATTTCGCGAAATGCTTTATTGGCCCTTTTTGTCCGTCGTTAAGACCAAAATGTGATTCAAATAATATTACAAGAAAGGAAGAATATTACATATTAAGAAAAATGACCAATACAACACAAATGATGTGCTAAGAAAAGAAAGTTCAAAGGGGAAATCAGTGATTAATTTACTTGCATCATCAATAATAATTTATAAAAAAAGATCAAATATCAAATAGGTGTTTTCAGCATCAGAAAGCAGATTTAAAACGAATGAAGAAATCGGAAGCTTTATTCTTTAAAGAAATACGTATCAAATTTTACTACACAATTAATATTATCATTTTGGTGGATATACCGAATTTCCATCCATAAAACAAAATGATAAATGTCATCTTCAAAAATATTGCTTTCATTTCAAGGATATTAACTATTGAAGGAAATAATTCCTAAATTTGTTATTGCTGTTGCTTATCTTCAAAAGAACTGACATATGTCAGATCAGCTCCAGCAGGTTTTTGACCAACAATACATATCTATATACTTATAATAAAGCTCAATGTGTGTGTGTGTTGGCGCTCTACAGGACAGACCATTCAATTTATAGCTACCAAATTTGGCACGTGTATACCTTGGAGGCCGGGAATGTGCCCCTAGGGGTTATTTTTTCGAATTTTTAATTAGAATTTTATTTATTTAAAAATTAAGCGAAATCTTGGCGTGTTTCTACTATACTTCCGAAAATATTACCGAACAATAAAGATTTTTACATCAAGTCAAAGATCAAAAATTTATCTTTTAAATGATACCAATGTTTTAATCTTAAAATTAAATTTCTATTTTTAATGAATTTTCAAATAAATATTTTAACTATATTTTTCAACAATTTTTTTCGTACAAAATAAAAATAAAATTTAAGCTGCACGAGCACGTTTCGCATTCATGGGAAACAATTAGCTTTTTTCAAAGTGTTGTCATCACATTGATTAAAGCTCCAATTAAAAATAAATTAAATCTTTTTGGAAATGAAATCTGCAAAAATATAATTTTCGGCACGTGTCTGTAGGAAATGAAACAAATATGAAATATTATTTTTTCTAAAAAATAAATTCAAGAAAAATTATTTTATGATCTTTTACACTTTCTGTATTATTAATCCAATAAATCATTTTATTTTAAGGCAAGTTTTGTTTAATATGAACAGGATATCCTTTCAAATCAGGACCACACAGTTAATTTGTAAATCTTTAGTTAAACACAGATCTGCTAAAATGGTCTAAATGGAAAATGTTTATATTTTATGTAACTTGATTCAATAAATGCTCTAATAAATAACGAATTTTTGATTTTACATAACGCTTCTGTTGTGGAAATCACGATTAACAAAATGTTCTTGAAACACTAATATTTTAAATAAAAAGATTTAATTTCAAATCAACTAAATCAATCACTTAAACTGACTGATTTATGAAAATTTGAATATCACTATTCAATAAAAAAAAGGATAATTTTAGATTTCAAACAAAATTTAGATTTCAAAGAAAATTTCAAAGAAAATACGCCAATCAGCGCGCAGGTTTCTCAAGATTAATTGGCCTAAGATTATGAAAATGTTGAGTTTTTCTAAATTTTTAACATTCAAAACTTCATAAATAAGTCTTAGTTGATCGTGAAAAATAGAAACATTCATTCATTAATTTAAAATTTGGTGTGTTCAGAATATTTCTCAGAATATGATACCTTACTGCATTAAATTTAGACTTCATAAATTTTGAAATATATTTATAGGCCGGAACAAAATATTATTATTGATTTCATATCAATCCTTTTGAAAGCAAAACTAAATCTTATGCTGAATCTGAGAAATTTTTGTTGAATTATTCTTTGAGATATTACATAAATTATGAAAAATATTTTGCAGTTCACATAAGACTTATATACCGAGCGATTCTGATTGCAATACTCATATTCAATAATAATAATAATAAATAAATAGCAATAAAGATGATAAATAAAATAAAACGCCTGGTTTTATTAAAAAATATCTTTATATTAATTGCAAATTCATCATTTCCACTTTAAATTAAAGTTGAAATTTTACCGGAAATGACAATAAATTAGCAAAATATCTATAGTAAATTGAACGAAACGATATAAACAATTGTATAAGTTTGGTATGACTATTAAAATTTGAAGATTAAAAATGTTTTGCTTGAGAATCTAGTAAGAGACCAGTTACTCAAAATATTTAACTGAAAATTTTAGCGAGCGATAATACTGGCGAACCGGCTGGTCGCCAAAGGCGGCTAGTATAATAATAAAGGGATTAGATGTTAAGCCTCCTTAGAAAGTCCGATGCAACCCAGAATGTGATCCAGTGAATCTGGGTGGTAACAGCATTTATTACAAGTGGAATGGGTTTTTTTACCACTTTCAAAAGAAGGATACTTAATGTGGACACATTTTAGTCTAGCCAGAGCACGGTCACATTTTGTTTCCAGTAGAGTACCAAGTGATGTTAGCGTGTACCATTGGTGCGCAGGTGGAATACGCAACATTAAATTGAGGTTAGATCTTTGATTTGAGTATAGTTCTTGATAAGTAAGCAATGAGCCAATGGCCGTTTCCTTCTCACAACCCTTTTTGACCAATCTATCAAAGACCTCATTACCACTAATGTATACTTGTGACAACATCCATTGGAGGTATGCGCCTGGTTCTTTGAATTCTTCCCCAGTTTGAGAATAACAGATAAGCTGGTTTCATCGTTTGCAGATTGCCAGCCATTAAGATGTCGTAGTACACTGCGACTGTCCCCCTCCTTATGGTTTTGTTGACAATTTTAACTTTTGCAACAAAATACATTTTCGATAGGACAACCGTTTCATATTCTTCATTATACGCCTCCTTTTTTTACGCCTCATTTTTTTCTAGACAATTTCTTCCCTATATCATCGGCAACAAACATTCGTAAATATTTCAAATTTCAAATTCATGTTTTCATTTATTTTTAATGTTTGCAAACAAGATAAGAAAATCTATAAAATGTAAAAATTTAGACAAGATAACTCATGATTCCTGTTCACATTTAGTTCAGAAATTGTTTTATATCAAAAATTTGTTAGCATACCTTTTAAATAAAAATACTTACTTCTGATTTAAAATTATTATTGATTATTAGCATTTGATTCTTAAAAATTATTAATGAAGAAGAGGATCACGATGTCTTATAAAAAAACATTTTTTAATTTTATTTGTCTACTGATCAAAGTATATTGATGTTTGTTGATGTTTTACAAATAGAAATTTCTCAAAAATAACAGTGAATTTGGAAGTTTTTATACAAATTTTAGTACATTAGAAATGGTTATGTATTGTACCGATTTCCGAAGAAGGGTTTTTAAAATTCGTTTGATTAAATCGAATCTGTTTCATTTTTATAAAGACAGAATTTATCAGTTTTTATGCACAACTTGATGCTCTAGAAACCCTATTTTGTATAGATATAGGCTTTACGCAACTACACAGAGCTTACTTTTGTCGTACTGTATCTAGAACCAATTCACTGTCATTTCACCCGAAACTTGAAAACTTTCAATAATATTTGCTAAATCGAAGAGCACAAGAAAAGATAATGAATTATTCAGAACTGAAAGTTTGCGTATATTACAGAGAATATGCATAACTTAATGGTTATTCTTAGATGCTATTACGGTAAAGAAAATTCCCTGATTGAGCGCAAGATGCAGGTAAGAAATAATTAAATATATATCGTCCCATAAATCCGTTAGGGAAATAAAATTTAGATCATATTTTTTGGCATTATTAAAGCCTCCAATTTCATTAACTATAACTTCAACTTTCTGAACTCTTAATCTCATTGGTTGAAATTCATGGAACGCCAGATTTTACAGTTAGAGACGCCATTTTGAGTCAAGTTTCTGAGAGTTTGACTTGCGGAAAAACAGCGGAAGCTATCTTAGAGTGATATTTATTTTTTTGAATAAAAATATTTGATTTTATTTCTTTACTTGTTTTCGCACTTGCAAATAAACTATGGATTTTTGTGTGTCTTCTCCAGATCTCGTTTCAGGTATCGAGCCCATGGACTGGGAGGCCGTGGACACCGACGATCCGATGGAATGGGAGGAAATTCCTCTTCCTCCCCAGGTCAGTACTCCAGGTACGTCCTTTTTTTCACCTCCAATAGCAAACCCAGTTGCAACTCCTAGACCAACTAATGCTAGGAGAGTTAAGAAAGCTATGCGCAGTGCTTAGGACCAAAAGATCTCTCTTTGACAGATTTATGTGTATTTATTGTCGCTCGAATAGAAAACCGTTTCGAAAAACATCCAATTTAAATAGTTGCAAAAAGCTTTGATATATCTAATTCTTCCAGTATTGAAATTAATTTGAATGAAGAACCTTTGTATAAAATTTGGCGATTACAAAATACAAAAACACACCGGATTTAAATGTTATTTGGCAATAGAGTTAGGATACATCGTACTTTAAGTTAATTGTTTATCATTATTTACCGAAGTCATTTTTGCTTACTTTTAACGTCCAATGTTATTTATAACTGTGTGCAAAAACATTAAATGTTTCTACTAATATTATCAATTCTTGCTAATATTAAGAGTTAAATATTTCTGAAGTTATTTTCACACGTTTGGATAAACATAAACTCCTAAAAAGGTTTTTCTTACATTTCCGTTAGATCGCCAACAGATTGTCTCAAGTTTAAATGCTGGCGAAAACTCACTGTTAGATTTAACGCATTAAAATGAGTCTAGTTGTGTAATCTTATGACATGGATTTGGCGATAAACATTAGTTTCACTGCATACGTTTATGTTTCTTGATATATTGATTGGATAACGGCTATCGCCAAGCATTAATGTTGGTACAAAACGCAGTTCAAATAGAAAATATTAATGATTCATAAAAAAATTTTAAACTATATTTTAAATCATTTTCAATATTTAGCAAGATTACAGTTGGTAGATTGCATACGAAGCGTATTACATCGTTAACAGAAAAAGTATTGCTTATTGAAGAATTGCGAGGAAGAAAATGCGTTTTATTCAAGCCAAATTCATATTCTATTATAATACAGTGCATTGCTAAATGAGTCTTTAACAATCCTAGGGCTAGTATAATATGGTAAGTTTAAAAGCTGGCGACAGTTAGTTTTTATGGATTGAAATGGGCCATGTACTGTAATCTTATGCCATTGTCTTGGCGAAAAACATTCGTTTCCCTGTATGCCATTATGTGCCTGGATAAATTAACCGGAATAACGGCTCTCGCCAAGCATTGAAGTTGAAATGGTTATTGGTTTTTAAATGAATATCGAAATTATAAATTAAATTCTTTTCATTATTTAGAAAAATCCCAGTTGGTAGATAGCATTGAATAATTAAAGGAATAGTACTGATTTTTTGACAATTTGAAATTAAATAT
>JAPMOR010016745.1:0-13359 GCA_026543865.1 Argiope aurantia | reverse complement strand
GTAAAGAGATGTTTGTAATACTAATGCGGCCCTTTTCTTGCCTACCTCAAAAGGTTTAATCTGTCGGAGAGTGAACAGTGCAGTTGTGGTGGGATTGGCAGGGAACTTCATTATGCTACAGGATGCATCCTCACAATCTCTGTGCATATGAAAAAACCGTCATCAAGCCATGAACAGTAATGGTTGAAAAGAGTTGCCAGCCACTTCTTCTCTAGGCAAAAAATCCATTTGATAATTAAATTTACCAGTGAAAACAGGGATCTTTTCTTGCCTCCCTAACTTTTAACATCGTGTCATATTCACAAGGACTAAAGGGGGGGAAAGCACCACAGTTTCTTCACATATATTTGCATTCATAAATATCTTTCAAAAAGAGATTTTCTTTGTTGCCATTAACCAAATTACTTTTTATAAGATTTTTATAACTGCATCCTCATCTGCAATGCCATGATAACAAGTGAACACAGAATTCATGTGGGTTTTTTTTTTCAAACATTATATCTTTCTGCATATTATTATTCCAAATAATTTTTCAATAATATTTCAAAGTAAAAAATCTTCGTAAATGGTTCCATTTTATTATCATTTCTTATATGCTTGTAAATTCTGTACATAGTTATTTTTGCTTTTTCTAATTTAAATATTTTGGTATTTAATAAAATTCTCTTAGCGCGCACATCAAACCGTTCAGTGACCAGAATGGTTACGAATATGGGGGTATAAGACGGCGTTCTGCTCTGTAATGCCTACTAATAAAACATTAATAAGTAAATTGAATGAGATTTTATTAATTATATATAAAATTATATATAAAATTTAAGTCTTCATTAGAGGAAAATCATATAAAACATTAAAAAAATCAAAAAAATGGAATGAATTACGGACATCATTCCGAAGTCAATATAAACAGATTAAGAAATGGTTAGTTGATTTCATTGAGTAAGTCCCTTATTAAGTACAGGGTGATCAAGAAATAATAGGTGGTGTTCGGAGCCCTGTAGCGTGTTATGTACTGGACGAAATATAACAAAATCTGGCCACCATACGCATTAAAGTACGCGGTTTCAATTTGTCTAAAAAATAAATAAATAAATAAAAAATAGTACCAAAAGCGTCGATAGCAGAAATCCTCGCGCAGCAAGCGCGTAATGTGTGAAAAAAGAATACATAACAGCCAATGGAAGCAGTAAATAACAACACACCAAATACCAATGAAAAACGTTCCATGAGGTTAAACTTTAAAAATGCGGTATACGAGGTTTTCAATAATGGCTCGCAGCATATCGGCCTTTTTTCTTCTGACATGTAACGTTATTTGATTTTTTCGGATGAAATTGAACTTCATCGCTCCATAATATCCAAGGTCATTCGTCATCCACTTCCAAGCGAGCCAAAAATCTCAAAGCAAACTCAAATAGGGTATTTCTGTCCCCTGGGAGAAATTCTTGAATGGGTGTTATCTTATACGGATAAAATTTCAGGATTTTACGCAATATTTTCTGCACCGACGAGATATCTGTTCGTAGTGATATTGAACATGCACTGCTGGTACCCTGCTTATTAGCTATCGCCTGATCCATAACGGCAGTTGCAACTTCTTCAACTTGTTCCTGCTTGATACCTTTACGTCCCCGGCGCGGTTGTACATCAAGAATTACTATTTTTTCAAATTTTTCAACCATTCTTCGTAAGTTAGTTACGGTCATCATTCCCCTATGTAACTGTTTTAACCGCCCATATTCACGAAGAGCAGCACTGGCATTTTCATCCCGCTGAAACAACTTGACTAATAAGGCACGTTCGCGTAATGACAACGCCATCGACGGACGAATTCTTGCAGAATGACTTTAATTCCATCAAGCCTTCCTTTTATCCTCGATATTGTGTCACATAGTACCCGTATACGCAAAATAGATACCGTATATGCAGCGTCAAAATTTTCTTTATCGGCCTTTTTTGGTGTTAATTTTTTTTTCTTGCCAGATCCAAACCGCATACTTTAATGTGTAAGGTGGCCAGATTTTGTTATATTTCGTCCAGTACATAACATGCTATAGGGTTCCGAACACATCCTGTTATTTTTTGATCATCCTGCATTTTAAAACAGAGTGAATACTTTGTTTGAGCTTCACGAAATTAACCAAGACGCACATTCGTACTGAAAGACATAAATGCCTTATTTACCAAGCACCCATGCTTTTTTATTCGCTCGTTTTGAATAGATTGTCAAATGCTTAGTTCTAAAACCTATTTATTTCTGATCAAAAACAAAACAGGACGAATACAATGTTTATTTTTATTAGACACGGGGACATTGATTAAAGTTAATCCGATTGGAGAACACACTTATTCTTTGTCACCCAAAACTCATGCTCCGGAACCTAATAATTCATGCAGGGGTGGAGGAAAGAGCTCGGGACCAAATGTCAAAGACAGAGCAGGCAAAAAGAAGCTTTATTTTCCCCTCTTATCAAGCTGGAGCAAAAACAGGGTGTGCGACTGACACAAGAGCTCCAGAGTGTTGCATTCTTATTTTCTTAAACGCTTACAAGTATTTTTTTCTCTCAAGGACAGAGGATATTACATACGATTTCGGTTTTATAACAAAGGAGATGTTTTTTTTAATTTAAATTATAATTTATGCGTATAAATTACAGCACTGTAAATCGTAAGTTGAAGAATGCTAAATAAATTCGATTGGCAAAGCATAATTTATTGGTAATGAGCATAGTTTTTTTTTTTTTTAATTTCGAGAATAAGCGAGCAGTGTTGCTTTCCTTTATGTCTAAAACTCTTATAATATTTGTATATGTGGAAAACATGATTGGTGTTACCAATCAACTTTGATTTTACTTAGGAATTTTTTGGTTGCGCATAGATTGTAACATATTAGTATAAATGTCTTTATAGTACTTTTAAGGGATCTTTCCTGCGCTGTTAAAGCATTTTAAATAAATTGGTGTGTCAGTACATAGTTTGTTTGAAGTGAATTATTTATGATTTAAGTTCAGCAAATAGAATTCCAAAATGTTGCTTTTTTCAAAAACTTCAAGTTTGTACCAATATATATATATATATATATATATATATATATATATTATCAATGACCTTGATTTTGTTTAACAAAAATCGTGTACAAGTAATTCATGATTTACGTTCATGACCACATTTTATTAAACAAAGTTTTTTTTTCTTTCTGAAGTATTTATATGTAGATTGGAAATTCGATAGTTTCAACAATATATTTACAGATTATATAGCATAAGTATTACTTTGATGCATTTAATTTCTTCGATGTAATTACTAGCGTTACAGGTATTTTACAACTTTCACGCATCTAGCAACCAGTGACGTGTAAGCTGCAGAATACCTGAAGCGATTAGGCTGATGGTTCGTACAGAATGGTTTATTATTTTAAGAATCTCTGGCAGAGTCCTGTATAGATGAAATGCGAAATGGTTGCTTCGTACTTAGAATCAAAATATTTTTGTATGTTGGTTCAAAGCTACGGCATTCATCTCGATGTAGATTTCTCATACCAGGCATTTCCTCAGAAAATGCAGTACCTTGGTATGGCAGGTCGTTTCAGCATAGCATCTGATTGCCAACAAACCTAGGCATTTTTCTACACAGCACAGTAATTGATGTAGATGTACAACATATTTATTGTGCTGCCGATTGGTTTAGAACTAGCATGTGATATAAACTAAAAATTCTGATTCCTTTTTATATCATACATTTAAGTAAACTGTCATTAACGAATTTCCACCTTTTGCAAGATCTAGAATAACATTGAATCTGTTATACGGAATACATCTTATTTGTAGAGGGAAGAAAGTGAAAATTGTTGCAATGTATAAAACTGCAGCAAAAGCTTCCATACTAGCATAAATATTCTCATGTAAGAAAATTTATGTTACAAAGGAATGTTTTCTAATAGGCATGGTAATTTTTCTGAAGGAATTGTTTTTAGAAAGTAAATAACATAACTCTGAATACAGATCGTTATTAATTTTTTAAACTCCTAACTACAAGTGAGTTATCCCCAAACTGCTATATTATCCAGGGTCATCTGAATGATATCCGTTACTACATCAATGTGAGAACTGTGAGTTGAGTATTAAGGGCAATTCTCCCTCTGAGGTACACCAATCATCGGAGAATTCCATTCATCATTCTACATCCTCTCATACATTCAGGAGAAGCGAGAACTCGCTTGCATATCTGTCGACATCTGATACAGGCGATTATCACTCCTTCGGGAGATTAAAACTACCCGGAATTAATTAATTTAATAATTAAAATTAATTATTAAATCTTTTACATCTCTCTTAAATTTTAAAATTTTATCGATTCTAAAACAAAAATACAACAGATTATGTTTCTCAAAAGCTTTTAAATATTACGTTCCGTTACGCTTCTAAATACTACTTCCTTTACATCACAAAAACGGAATTACCTCATTTTATTTTTTTGAGCATTTTTTCCTTCCTTTTTCAGTTTTAATATTTTATTCGTTTAGAATTAACTATATTAAAATACAATTTACTTGAAAATCAGAGTCATAAAATAAATGATTTATTATACAACTTTAACAATGATAAAACATAACTCATTTTTATTTTCTGAATGCATTTTCAAATATTTTTTTGGAAGCCACAAGCGTAATTCTCAGAATAATTGATGAAGGTATTTTTAAAATTTAATGGCAATTAAAGTTTCTTTATTTCAATTCTTTTGATGTAAAAGGTATTTTAATGAGTACGAAAAATAATTACACGGGAGTTTTACTTTCTCGTTTTGCTTCGAATGTAATTAGGATATCATTAACTTAAATGAACCCTTGATTGCTTTCATTTTCCGAAATTCTTGCAAACGAAACCGATAACAAAAGCTTCATGTTTGTGAAAATTAAGCGCTTCGAAAATTTTATTCTCGAAAATAATTTCCACCCACTCAACAATAAGATTTAATCTTATTTTTTTCCCCTAATTACTAGAAGAAGGAGAGTTTATAAGGTACTCGGAGATTTTTCAAAACGTATTTTTTATGCAGATTATTTCTTTTCGCATTTTTTAAATAAACACTTTTAGCTGGTAATTATTTTTCTCAAAAATACTTTAATTCGTTGATTCATACTATGCGGTCATTAATATTGCATGGTTTCTTTAAGTACTTTCATGAATTATTAAATTATTATAAAATAAATTCTAATATATCCATAAGCAGTTTTTATTAAAATAAGAGTTTCATTTTTAAATAAAGGATTTTCAAGGTTTAAATAGCCTAATTTATTCAAGTGCTCCACTTTTTATTTCACCGAGCAAGAAATCGTTTTCTGAATAATTGTTTTGCCTTTGTATATGTAAAATGTATTATGAACTATTATTCCATTCTTATAATTTTTATTAATTGCTTATTTCTGATTTACAAATGGGTCAATTTACTTCTTCCCTTTATTATAATTTATTTATTTTAATTGAAAAGAGAAAAGTACTTTTCTCGGTGCTCATGTTAGGCAACATTTTGCTAAAATGTGTTTTTATTATGAAGCTTCTTTATTAAATACCGTCATTTTTAACCCGCATTTTCAGAAATTGTTCATTGATGTTATGTGCGTAATTTTCTAAATGTTTCTGAATAGAAACACAAATATTACTTATGTTTGATGGTACAAATTTAAGGACCAAAATATTATGCCTAAGAAGGGACTATTTTTTTCTTAAGTAACTGCTTTTAAAATCCATTAAAATTACAGTAAACTTGAGATCATTATACATTGTGAATCCCTAAATATTGTAAAAAATTTCAGGATAGAATTAAACAAAGGTGTTTTAACATTAAAAAAAATCAACATCGGTCAATTTCTTTCTGGCTTGAACAGCATTTTTACCCTTTTTGTAGTAAAACAGTAAGATATGTCGAAAATGCTGCTTATCGCTCTCCATATTTAAAAGGGCACCAACCAAACACTACTGCGTAGAATTAATTGGAATTTTTCACACACACGCCTTGCTATATGAGCTCTCAAAGCATATAAAAATTATACGGCTTAAATGTGAAGTTGGGTGCAAAAAAAATACAATTAAATCCTCTTTCGGGGGAAAACGAAATTACTTTCCGAGCAACCCAATAGATTATATAAAATTATTTCTTAACTTAAGAGAACTTCAAGTGATCCAGTAATCCTTTGTGCAAAATTTCGAAAAATTATTGAAAAGCAACAGAGTAAATATTTTTTTTAAAACGTAAGAATTACCAATGGCTGTGAGTATGGCGTTCTATATGATATTGTATGAAAATTGTATGTTCTAATTCCCGTGAAATTCAAACCATGGCAATACTTTTGTATTTTAATATTTCCAATATATTATGTTCCCAAAAATATTCATGACGTGATATTGCTAAACTAAGTGAAAGTAATAATAAACAATTAGAAACACCTCACCGGCTTATTCATACTAATATTTCATAATGAAAATTTTTATCATTTTTAATTTGTTATATTTTTATAAATTTTTGTTTAACTTATTGTTCATCTTTATAGAGATATATTATTCCTGATGTGCTAGGATTTTAAAACTTGATGCATTTGTGAGTTCTTGATGACAATGCACTGTTTCAATATTCTCAGAATTTTAATTTTGATTTCATATGAGAGCTCCGTTGTGAAATAACGCAATATATTAAAATTAAACCGATATTTCATATTTTGTCTGAATTGTATGCATTGTCACCACCTTAGGTGTCTTTAGTTCGATAAAAGAAACAGTGCGCCATTTTCGTCTTTTTAAGTCATAGTTCCAAATGGAATAGAAAATCCTTCAAAAAATTTTCCTTTAATTAAAAATATTTAAATCTTCCTGTACTATGATAAATTTAATGCTGCTTTTTGAAATGATTACTTTGAATAATAAAGAAAACAGTTCTACTTTAATAATCTATGAAAAAGTTCATGGATTCAATGAAGCTATAGATATTTTAATGAAATGTTTTGACAAATTGAAGAGGGAAACAACTGCTTATAACTCAGTTAAATAAATAAAATAATCAGCAAATGAAATTTAATTTTTCAAATATTTATTATACAAATGTGTTTACAAGCTTATGAAATATATAAATACTCCTATTTCAGTGACACTATTATTATAAAAATGAAAATAAAATTATGATGCAAGCGTATATTCAATTTTATTCCTATTGGGAATCTTGATTTTAATGAATTCAATGTCAAATATTAACTAGCAAGAAACTCGTTATTTTCTTTTTCCAAATCAAATCACTTTCCGATGGTTAATTTTAAAGAAGTTAATATATAAAAGGATTTTAGAAACACAATTAATTGCATTGGAAATGCTTCGACTTCTTATAATCTATATAAACCTAATTTATTTTCGTATAGAAATTTTAGAATAAAATTGAAAAATATTTCAAAATTTATCTATTGCATATAAATAGATATGTAAATAGCTTCAAAACAAGAAAACTTATTGATTCTTAGAAAGAAACCACATGAAAGTGAATGAATATTGCTGAATTTTTAAAGCAAATAATATTAATAGTAATATAAAAGACAGAAAATCATACAAAATATACATTGTTGTGGTTTATCTAATGAGTCATTTTCTTTTTACGGAACAATATCATCAAATGTCCCTTTGGGATATAACAATGATGGTGTTGCCTAGATAACGAATCTATTATCGGTAAACAGATGTACCTACTTAGGAAGGGGCTTGTTCGAGGGCCGTGCCATAATGAGAACTGTTTTGCACAGATCACAACATCCGTATTATTACCTGCAACGAACGGCAATTCAATACAATGGAACTGTTCTACAGGAAAGAAGGGGTGGGGCTTTTGGTTACAGAAAAACATCAACACATGATCTCACCTTTTTTCACCTTTCTGCTTAAAACAAATGTTCAAACAAAAGTTATTTTTACTTTCAAATTAATATAAGAGTAAAATATTTCATTTCTCTATAAAAAATATTTTCTCGTACATGAAATATATATATAAAAAAAGAAAGTACAGCAATCGTTACAAAAATTTGAACTCGAGATTTTGCTGCATCTAAACGCTTCAGACCTTGCGGAATTAGATAAACACATTTTTGGAAGTATGTCTGTTTGTCCGTCTGTCTGTGAACACAATAATTCAAATTCACTTTGAGATTTCCCTATTTTAAATGCGTAGATTTCTATCAAACTTTAAACAGTGAACTTTAAGATGAAATACCATTTCCGAACATAACTTCAAAACGAAGGAAACTGGATGTATAAAATTTGGTACATGGATTTAACATCTAAAGTGTAGATATGGTTCAAATTTGAAATCAAATCCATCAAAAGTTTGACTGTTTATCGATTTATACTTTCGGAAGCACATAAACGCGATAACGGAGAAACGCAGCTACTTAGATATATCAATTATGGCATGGGATTTTGTGACTATAATGGTAGTTGTGTCCAACTTCAAAGGGCCATGGTGGCCTGGTGGTCAGGTCTCGGCTCGTGAGTCGTAGAGTTTCGGGTTCGAGACCCGATTCCATAGAAGAACCGTCGTGTAAGGGGACCTGTTGCACGTTAAATCCGTCAGCTTCAAACATCTTCCCGTCTGTGGTGTGGTGTGGGGGGTGCCAGTTCAGCTGTCGTCCTCGTCATCTGGCAGCGGTTCAAATTTACGAGGTCCGTCTCAAAATAGCCCTGGTGTTACTTTACAAAGAGACGTTAATACAACTAAACTAAGCGTCAAATTTCAACTTAATCGGTAGGGAAAAAGTATGTCGAAATACATATTCGGTTTTCTAGTGCTTGCGTGTTAATCGCCAGAGATGGTATTCTAATATTCTCTTCCATAATGATTATTCATCAATGGCCTGCGATCAATAATACACAGTATTAATATTAATAATGCACAATTTCAGGGAAGCCATTCTGTCTATTTGGATGAAAATTCAAAATGCACTTGATGAAAACATAAAAATGATACACGAGTCGAGTAACATTTGTATATGATCTCTGAATTCAGATTTGATTTATAATCTAATTAAATGAAATGGCTGCTTTTATATAGAGACGAATCAGCATGTTAAAGATTAATGTTACATCGTATTCTATTTGTTTTTTTCTCTAAAATATTACAATAATATAAAAACTATTTTAAATTGATGAAAAAATATTCGTCGCTTCGTTTTCAATGCAAACACAATTTTACGGACAAATTTTGAATACACTCGAATAAAATTCAAAATCGAAAATATTCTTGGAATGATATAACAGTAAAAAAAAGTGTCACGTCAAAATCATATTACTCACTAGAATCATGTTTTGTAACTGTCAAAATATTTTCATATATCTTGTCAAGCCGTCAATTTGATATTAATAGCCGAAACTTTTGTCAAAATACATTTTGGCCCGATTTTCTATTTCATTAAGGAATTATATTCACAAATATCAGCTGAACTTGATCAACCGAAATCGTCATTTTCACCTAAGAAAAGGGACACGTATTTTCATCTCACTGAACGCAACAGAAAGATAGGAAATGTTCTAATCCTTTATCCTGTAACAAAGGCATAAAAGCGATATATTTTTAATCTTCCTCCAACAATAATTTTTACATAAAACAAACATTTTTAAGTATGAAATCTGACACAAAAGACTATTAATTTATAGAATAATATGAAACTGGAAACAATTCCGTTTCAAATATTCGAATATATTGCGATTTGAAGAAAACTTATATAAAAGTTAGTAAATATGGGAATTTTTGTTGGGAAAATGTCATAAATTGATAGGTTCAAAATCATTCATTAGTTTGGAAATAAATCTCCTGTGTTAGCTGCACATGATCAGACAAAATATCTATTTTCACATTAAAAAAAAATTCACATGTAACAACTATTTTCATTTCGCTCTAAAGGGTAAATAAAAATAGAAATTGTTGTAACTTTCTCCTATAACAGAAAGATAGAAACGATGTATTTTAGCTCTTTTGTTATTAATTTTTACATAAATCATTCACTTTTGTATGTGAAGTCTGGCGTAATCAAATAAAATTAGAAAAACTATTAATTCACCGCACAATATAAAAATGAAAATAATCCTGTATCAAGTATATAAATATATAAATTACGATTTGTAGAATAACTAGTTATGATTTGCAAATAAGGGAGTATCTTTTAGGGAAAAATAGTAAATTAATATCTTGTAAATCATTTGTAACATATTTTGCTTTAACAGAATATATCCACCTATACTCTGTTTATCTGATGAAATAAAATTGGCGTATTTACTCTGCAAATATATGATCATGCGAATATTGATTTATTTTCTTAAAAATGTAACAGAGATTTTAAAAAATTAGAATTTTATAGGGAGATTTTTCTCTCTCATGATTTTCGGAATAACTAAATATATTTGGCAAATACGAGAATCTCTTTAAAAGAATAATCATTTAAAATTCACATCTTTTAGCAGCAAATGACATCGATTTATTTTCTTAAAAATAAATCGAGATTTAAAAACTTAGAATTAAAAAAAAGAGATTTTTTTCTCTTATGATTTGCGGAATAACTAGTTAAATTGAGCAAATACTTGAATCTCTTTTAGGAAAAAATCGTAAATTAATAACTTGGAAATCATTTGAGACATATGTTAGTTTAAAAGAGTTTTGTCCACCTATAATAACTTTATTAAATCAAAGAAAATTCACATATTTTCGCTTCAAATGTATCATAATGCGAATATTGATTTATTTTCATAAAAATGTAACAGAGATTTTAAAAAATTGGAACTTTAACGGAGCTTTATTCCCACAACAAATCCCTTCCATAAAAAACTACTTCCATATGCAAATTCCGAGCACAAAGAAGGGGAAAAAATTTATTCATAGGATAATACGAAAATGAAAAGGAATCTCCGTCTAATCAAAAGACGCATCTACCAACGATGCTAGAACAAATTCGCTCGAAATATCCTCTTTATTTCATATCCCTGACAAGCAATCACATATTTCCCTACATCTTGTTGGGACATCAAACTACTTGTTAGAGGGGAAAGAAGAGGTCCTTTTTTCCCATTTAGGGGGGCGGGAAAATAAAATAAATGAAAAAAATAAGCCGGCTGTTTTATTCTCTGTGGAAATTGAATTGACTAACTTAACCTAACTTGGCGAATAAAGACCCAAAGAAATTAACGGGTTCGTCCGCGTCTGAATTTTAGTTTTATATCGGATCAACGCATAATGATTTTTCAGAATAGCCCAAGCCAACCAGCGTCTAGAGAATCAATATGTGTGGCCCACGCTATGCGCAGTGTGCGCAGAAAAATCTTTAAAACCCCACTCCGGGTTGGAGCTCCTCTCCACTTGCCTTTGCTCTCCGGCACATTTGGGTCCCCCATCCGGTTCTGAGGCTCCTGTCAACCCGACCATCTGGTAAGATAAATCTTTCTCCGCTTTTTACCTCTCTACTCGCGTATCGCTTCAACTCTTCGATGAAAACGACACTATTAAATAACCCCATTAATCGCGCGAATTTTCGCAATCTGCGATAACAGATATATAGAGATAACAGTTAAAACCTGTCAATGTGGTAGAGACGCTAATATGATTAACATATGAAACTCGAACAATAGATTTTTATCTCTATCAATTTCTTTTATTAGTTATTACGAATCATTAATGGGTGATTAAACTAAGAGTTTATTAATTTGTTTGGTTAATTTAACTTTTAAATTAATGGGTCAAAGTTTGAACCTACCGGAAATAGTTTTTATCTTGTGGTTATGCTATGGCCCCGTATATCAGATTTGCGTTGCATAGCAACAATCCCGATGACGTTTCGCTTGGCTTCAGTTCTTTTAAATGGGAAGGGGGGAGGAGGCGTTTTACATGCCTCAATAAATATGTTGGAAGATAAGTTTGATTGAAAGTAGAATATAATTTACGAGTTAGAGGAGAAAACTTTTTAAAACTTTTTTTTTCGAAGTTAAATTTTTAATTTCTTCTGAGGTTATCTGTTTTCTCTGATCTATTCAGTCTATAATAATACATTTAAAGAATACTTAAAATTAAAATTTTATAAGTTTTCTCTCAATAAAAATATAATTTAATATTAACTATTTCAAATATAATATACTAATTGATTATAACATTTTTTTAAAATTCATTTATGACTTATTCTAACTTATATTTTAGATTTATCGATTTATTTAATGGCAAATAAAAGATTTAATTTATTTTTTCTGATTTACGGAGATAAAACTATTCTGATAATAACATATAAGTTTCGCGTTTGACAGAATAAAAGTTCCATTTCCAGTCCGATCGCAGATCAATAGTGTATGTTATAGTATCACATATTTAATCGTGCTTGTGACAGCTCTGATTGGAAAGTTAAATCTTACATTTCTTCTGAGGCTATCTGATTACTTTGATTTATTCGGTATGAATGAAATACATTCAAAGAATACTTAAAATTTAAAGTTTTTACTAAGAAGAAATATAATTTAATTTTATCTTTTGCAAATATAATATAATAATTCATTGTAACATATTTTAAAATTCATTTATGGTTTATTCTAACTCAAATTTTCTATTTATCTCAATTTATTTATTGGCAAATAAAAATTTGAATTTATTTTTACTGATTTACGGAGACAAAGCTAGTTTGATAATAAAATATAAGTTTCGGATTTGACAGATTAAAAGGCCCATTTTCAGCTCGATAAACTGCGTATGTTAGACTACCACATATTTAATCGCACACGTAACAGTTCTGCATGGAAATGATCACAGCTCATTTGTATAGATTTTCTCTTTCTACAAATTAAATCTGTTCAGGAAAATTTGTAATTTAAATTTCAGCATTAAAATTCCGTATGTCATGATTAGAAAAGCTAGTAATTGCTATAATTTTTCAGGAACATATTGCGATCGTTAAATTTGAATATAAAATATTCAGTTGAAATACAAAAGCTGAAACAGAAAAGACACTCAGTGTATAAAACAATAGTATATATTTAATTACCTATTGCATTAAAAACCTTCACGTCGATGTTACCTTTTATCTTTTACCAGTTTTAAAGAAATACCTTCAAAACGGGAATATTAATCATACAATTAAAATTATTTTTAAAAACTACCCATTTTATTTTCTGTTGAACCAGTAAACATTAAATGATTTTTTTTGCTTATTAAATTTAAAAAATATAGTTGAGAGAAAATATAGAATATTGAGAAAAAATAAAAAGATTATATATATATGTGTGTGTGTGTGTTCTAACAATTTATTAATTTTACTAGGATATACATTTTACTTGAATAATTAGTATATACATTTTACTTGAATAA
>JAPMOR010016734.1:96505-124618 GCA_026543865.1 Argiope aurantia | reverse complement strand
AATTGTGAAGTTTTTTATACATTTATAAAATCTTTGTCACCTTTTTTTTTGTTTGCCATATCAAATATGTGCAGGAATTTAAAAAAATTTCCATAACAAGGAAATCAACTCCCGTCCTTTCTATATGTGAATTTCCTTCAGAATCAACTCATATAAAAATTATCTTTTAATCATACGAAATCATCGACTAAACCCGTTTGCAGGTTTGACATAATGATTTCAGTTGTATGCGGGCGATGTTCAATACACTAAAATTAAAGATTCTTAAAGAAAAATTAATGAATAAAAAATTTCTATGCATAAAAATATATATTCAATAGTTTCATCATTTTTTCCTCTATTTTTTTTCTAAAAAACTAGTCATAACTAAAACATAAACATTTTTCAGTGCTGTTTAATTTTTTTAAGATTAGAGGATATTTAAAAAAGGTAATTCTTAATGTTAAAAAAAATGTGCAAATAACAATGAATTCATAAAATTGTTAATAATGCATATGCCAAAATTCCATAGTTTTTTTCCCGTCATCTGTGTTTTTTATCCTGCTTTCAATTTATTTTCCTCACTTAAAGGCCTTCACCTCTACACTATTAGAAATCAAAAGATAAATCAAATTTAAAGTAAAAATATCGTTTGAAGTTAGGGAAGGGACACGCACAACGAAGCTAAGAATGACACAGAGAAGTGTTTATTGCTTTTTCGCAGACAGCTTCGGAGAATTTCAATTGCAGTCAGAAATAGTTTTTCTCTTATTTAATTTATATTTCTTCTTATGAAGGAAGTTCAATGGTCACTTTTTGACTATTATAAGTATACATTGTTCTTAGAGCGGAATCTTTTGTTCAGTTCACAGAAACAGTTTTGCATCATGAAAAAAAAAAAAAAGAAAGAAAAACGCAGGAAACTGTTCAGTATTCATAAATTACTGAAAATCCAGGATTCTTGATAAAAAGTCGATACGCGAATAGATTTCTGACATATACGAGTCCCACAGTATTTCCAGCTTTAAGAACTTTTATACCATTTTTATAATACGAATCTATATGAAATTTTATTAAATTTGATAAATTTATAATAATTTTGGACATAGCTATTAAGAGGCGCAGTTATTTTTATTGTGAGCAACTAATGCATAAAATAATTCAAAGATTTTTTAAAGAATCCATCTGATTTTTAAAAAAAATGTATCAAAACTCAAAAACACAACAACCATTTCTCTAAAAACGAATAAAAATAACTTCATTATGGAAATATAAATGAAAAGAATAAAGTACTTTCTCGTACGCGTCATAGTTTAACGATGCGACTCACAATTTACATTTTTTTCTTCACGTGAAGAATAAAGTTCACTTTGGGTGAAATTCATATAAAAGCAAATGGCGTTACAAATAAAAGAGATTCTTATGCAGAAGAAAATTTAGAATACTCTTAAATAGAATATGAATGAATAAATTTTAGCGCAATGATAATGCCATTTGAGGTAAATCCATTGAGTTGTCTAATTTCAAAAAAAATATACAATCACTAAGACATTATTCGAATGCTTTAAAACTGCATCCCAATTTTGCTATAATGCCGTTCAAAAATTAATATTAACCCTTAACTGGGGAGATGAAATTCTAGGACTTCACTGGGGAGGTGCGGTCTACCAGACCGCATTTCATTTGCATTCAAATTAACTTTTCTAATTAATGTATTAGTATGAAAAACTGCCAATATATTTTGCAGATATTTTTCTTGATATATAGATATGTTTTTGAAATTTTTCAAAATATATTATCATTGAAAAAAGTAAATGCGTTGGAACATGCATTCTCTTCTCAAATGACATGTTGCAATAAATAATATTCTTGAAAAAACACATTACTTTTTACTTTTTAAATCATATTTATTTTTATAGCATATGAAGGTATATAGAAGACAACATAATGTAAAATTCAACAATTATATGAAAAAAAACTGACAATGGGTAAAATTAGCCTTTTTTTTTTTTATCGATTTGTGTAACTTTCATAGCACGGTTTCCTAGGGCATTTTAAACATTCAGGTTAAGAACTAGCATAAAATTCAACTTATAAATTCTGTAAATATATCTCTTGGTATATTAATATATTTTATAAATTTTTCAAAATACATTATCATCAGAAAAATTAACTATGTTTGAACATACATATCAGAATCAGTTGTATGCGAAACTTCATCGAAAAACTCTTATCCTTATCACTAAAATCACTTTCTGCTTCATTTAAAAGTGTCTGGAGCACTGCTTCATAATAGGATCAGTAAACTAGATGATATTTCGGGACCCAAGTTTTAGCGCCATCTGCTAAGCCTTGTTTATCACTGGGACACTGACAGGGAGGTGCGGCCTGAGAGACCACGATCGAAGAGATAAATGAATTATTTTAAAAAGCATCCGCTGAAATCGTGTGAAAAAGTGCACGTGTATTGAAGGTCACAAAACAGAAAACTACAGAGTCAATCCATTCAATTGAGCTAAAAATAGAATAGGGCTGACCAAAAATCCATCGCTCTCGGTCTCACAGACCGCACGTCCCCAGTTAAGGGTTCAAAATGGATGTTGAGAATATAACTTTTATAATACGTTAAATATAGAATGATTTTAATAGAATTATTTATAATTCAATTTTTTTTTATATTTGTTGTTTAATTAAATAAAATATTTCTTAAAAGTATTTGAACAATTAATAAAAACAGATAAAAGATACATCCAGGTTCAATACAGTCGAAATGAGAGAATTTTTCTGCAACCGAAATTCGATTTCGACAAAAAATTAAATTTTTTTTTTTTTTTTCAAATTAGAACTTGTGCATTCAAATAGAAATTAATGTAGTAGTGTAAATTGTTATTAAAGGAATGAATGGGAAATATTTTCGTTTATGGTATTATTCTCTCATTAAAAAAATTTTGATTGTAATACTAAAAGAAAAATCTTGTTTATATAATATTTTATTGCGTCAAATAAAATGTCCATGAGTTTATTGTAATTTATCGATAAAATTTTAAAAACTAAATTGAAATTTTTATGCACGATGCCATGATGTGATTTTGAAACTGAATTTGAATGAGGAATATTTAACTGGATAGTTGAAAAAATATCATGATAAAGATCTTTCAAGACGTACTTTAAAATTTCATATAAGACGCTGTGTTCCCATGCTTTTCATATATATATATATATATATATATATATAAAACTCAGGAATCACTACTATTTTAAAATCAGGCATATTTAATAATTACATTTAGGACGGACAATTACATTAACATAAAAGAAATGAACATTAAATAGATTTCGTCGAATACATCGCAGGATTAATTCACATGTTACGTCGCGTCTTTCGTTCAGAGACCCGTCTCGTCTCACACGTCTTGACTTTCGTTCGGACCCGTCTCGTCTGTGCTCCGTCTAACAAGCATCAGCACCTGTTGGTCAGCAGATGGCGCTCGTCATCAGGCGTTCGTCACTATATATATATATATATATACATTTAAAATAGAGATCATATTACAAAAATAGCAACTGACTTGGCACCCTTTCTTCTCCACACCACATCAAAGGGAGAACGTTTGCATCAAAGCGTCAGATTATATCTACACCAAGCGCGCATACCCACCAGACCTTAAGTGCAAAAGATTTTCAAACTTGGAATCTTGAAACCTCTAAACCGAAATTTTACTACACCCCCCCCTTCCCTAAAAGGTGTTGGAAAATATATTATATGGAAAAGGTATTGCCTACGATTTCAAGGAATATCGAAAAATATACCCAACTGATCTGAGAGATGTTCCGAGCGTAATGGAAGGCAGACTGTAAGTTGTACTAACTAGATAAAAATTAAATTATTAAAGCGCAAAAAACAAACAAAAATAGCGTAGATTAAATTTTTAGATTTTTAGAAATAATTCAAAAATATTACAAGACGATTGCGCACTCCAAATGACAGAAAGAACAGAATGGTATTTCAGCAATGCTTTCTTTCTAACAAAATTTCTTTTTTATTTTTAAAAAGGTTAGACTGTGATTTTATCTATCCAATATTGGTAAAAGAATTGCGGATTATAACGTTTACCTCAGTTTGTGTAAAGGCAGAAAAAAAATTCGCAGTATTGGCTGATTTCAAGCAATCAAAATGCTATCGTGGAGAAACAAGTGCAATGGAGGAAAATTTACGTTTGAGTAAATAAAGTTAACTTTTCAAACTGACAGCTTCCATGTAGATTTTCCTCTTTGTTTAATTTTTTGGAAGGAAAAACCTCAACGCAACTTGTCATTCAACAAATTCTTTCAGAGATACTTTCAAGAATTCCCATTTCCCTTCTTCCCCGCAAAAAAATGCTTCACATAATTAGCATTTCATTTGGTAAAGATTTTTCAACTTGAAACTCCAAATCTAGAAGAAATCGTACTGCGATTGAAAGATTAGCTTTTTTTACAAATACTACTTAGAGTAAACACGAAAGTAATTTCATTTTTTATATTTCCAGTTTATAAAGGCAGACATATATTTGAATTAGACCATTATAAATGAATTATTCTTTATATTTGAATTACTGTATAGTCCTACTATAACAAAGATGAATGTGTGTTGTTGGTACAGAACAAACGGTTTGACCTACAGCTTCCAAATTTGGCACATACGTTAGAGAATGGGAATGTGCACATAGGAGAGATTGTTTTGAAATTTTAACTAGCATTTTAAATTAATTAAAAGTTAATTTGAATTCTGGAATTCCCTACATTAACTTACGAAAATATTATCGCAGAAAAATAAATTTTACACCGTTTTAAAATTAAAACATTTTCTTTTTGATGATACCGATTTAAGCATCGTACGAATTTGTACAATTTTTTAAAAATATATTTTTGTGTGTGTCCAACAATAGGTTATGTTATTGTTCTGAAGTTTTAACCGTTTTCCTTTTTTCGTCTATCATCTAATTAAATAATTTTTCCCCATTGTTGAAAGTTAAAGAATAAGCATTTGTTTAGTACTGGTGTAGTTTGCGAGACTGACAAACTAGTAGAGTTACAACACCACAAAATTTATAAGATAAATGTACAACAAGACGCCGGAACTGAGCTCATAGTGGGAGATTAAGGGAAGAATTTTAAAGTCCAAATGAGAGTTCGAAGCAGCATGACGGACTTCGAACTCTCATTTCCAATTTGAAGGAAAGTTACTGGTTGTTTTCTGTCAGTAAAATAGCAAAACAAGTAAGCCCTCGTTGTATCGTTTGTAAAAGATTTAAAGCCAAACCTGCTGACACACCTTTAGCACCTCTTCCCCAAAATGGAATAAAAGTTGCTGCAACTCCAATTGTTTCAGAGCAAGATTCCAGTGAAGGTGATAATTTTATATCTAAAGTAGTTGCTGATGTTGTCACTAAAGCTGGACGATGTGTTGAAATTCCAAAGAGACTCAAGTTATAATTTTTACTGCAATTTCATGCATTCCATAAAAAAATTATTTATATGGACTTTATATATGCGTCATACCAGTTATAACTCAATTCAACGTGGAATAATTCAATTCAGACTTATTTTGTATTGTAGTTTGATGTAAATACTTTTAAAATTTTATATATTAGATGCTTGCATATATTTTAATCAGCGACATCTATTGGTAAACATGCGAAGTATCTATATTGTTACAAACCTGTAATTTTGCTTCCCTCTCTGCAAGCTTAATGGTATCTCCTTGCATAGTGATACGTTTGAAGACTGCGTGGCTGGAATCGCTGATCCCTGTAGTTTCGGTCTCAATTTCCTTCAAGAATTCAGCTTTGCTTCGGATCTGCGTAGAAGTGTGATACAAATAGGAGCCGAGGAATTTCCTGTGCATCCGGACAAGTTACGTCGTCTCAGAAGGACCCTTCCAGCAAAGACAGATACGCTCTTCAGAAGATCCTGTGTGGAGGGCGTCAGACAATTCTCGAGTGTCGAGAAGGGACCGGGAAGAGGTGGACGTATTCCCGTGAAAGCTTTGGTGACGAAGGTGAATCCTTGGCTTTCGACTGGACACCAGAAGGCACTGTTGGGTCATCCTGATATACGGTTGGTTCCATGAAAGAAGTTAAAAGTGACCAACCGAAATGCCTGACAAGAATTCATTCCGGAAGCCTCTACTACGATCCAGCGTTTCGCTCCATGGGACACATTGCATTTTAAGAAGAGAAATCAAGTCTGGGTTTACAATCCGAAACGACGAAGAGGTCCGAGACAAAAGCATTGAGAAGGTACGGAGGGATCTTTAGTCCCTGCCAAATTAGTAAATGATGTCATCTTCGAAAGTGCGGAAGTCGCCTAAAACATCATCATCATCACAGCATTCGGAAGCCTACGCCAGCTGTGGTATTGAAGTGAGACTGCCGGGACATCAGTCTTTGAAGAGGCGAGCAATGTTACAAACCTGTAATTTTGCTTCCCAGCACGACTAGTGTCACCGTAAGAAAAACCGTTGTAAGATCTGTCCTGTGCGTGCTGAGCTTGGCGACCATAGGGCGAGTTTGGCGACTAAATGGATAATACTGGAAAGTCCGAGAACTTTCCCGATCCATTCACTAAAAGCCGAGATACACCCAGGTACGCCCTGATTGGTCTGGAAGATTCTAGCCCCACCTTCCATTTAGACAGGCACTATAAAAGACAGGCACTCTGAAGCTGCCCGAAGTCGTGTGTGAGATTAGTTGGTGCCGCCGACAAGTAAATATTAGAGGATTAGACAGCAAGCAAACTGCTAAACTAGCGATTAAATGCGCTGCGTTATTACGAATGATTGACGGTATTTGTAGAAAATTTTTGTAACAATATCAACGACAATGGTTTAGGGGTTTTACCAATTTACTATTACTTTATTGTTATCATTTTGAAAATTTTCCATTTAGTATTATTGAGTTATTCAGTGTATCAAGACTCCAACCATAGAATGCACCAAATTGCATTTTCGACATTCGTTGCTTTTTTTTTTGTTTGATTTGAAGAAATCTACTGCCGAAACCCATCAGACACTTTTAGAAACTTGTGGTGATGCTGCTTCGCCATATCCCAATGGTCGGTTTTGGTTTCACCGACTGCCTCCTTTTATAGGTCTCAGGAAGCGGGGCTAGAAGCCTCTCAACCAATCAGGAACGTTCGAGGCGTATCTCGCTTCCTACTGGACGGATCGGGAAAATTCTCGATGTTTCGGGTATAATCTATTTTGGCGTCAAAGTCGCCAAATGTTCGCCAAGCTCTGGGACCTCCGACGCGATACCCAGACTCCATCCAAAACAGATGGCTGCAGAACATTCTTTCCGATGATGAAGCCAACTATACTGGGAAGCAGAATTGCAGGTTTGTAACATTGCTCGCCTCTTCAAAGACTGATGTCCCGGCAGTCTCACTTCAATCCAACAGCTGGCGTAGGCTTCCGAATGATGTGATGACGATGCTTTAGGCGACTTCCGGTCTTTCGAAGATGACATCGTTTACTAATTTGGCGGCGACTAAAGATCCATCCGAACCTTCTCAATGCTTTTGACACGGACCTCTTCGTCGTTTCGGATTGTACACCCAGACTTGATTTCTCTTCTTAAAATGCAATGTGTCCCATGGAGCGAAACGTTGGATCGTAGTAGAGGCCTCCGGAATGAATTCTTGCCAGGCTTTTCGGTTGGTCACTTTAAACTTCTTCCATCGAACTAATCGTATATCAGGATGATCCAACGGTGCCTTCTGAAGTCCACTCGAAAGCCAGGTATTCGCCTTCATTGCCAAAGCTTCCGCGGGATTATTTCCGCCTATTCCCGGCTCATTCTTGGCACTAGAGAATTGTCCGCAGCTTTCCACACTGGATATTCTGAAGAGGACATCTACCTTTACGGAAAGGGCTCCTCCAATGACACAACTTGACCGGATACACAGCAGATTCATCGGCTCCTGTTTGCATGACACTCCTCGAAAAATCCACAGCAAATCCGAATTCTTGGAGGAAATTGAGACCGTGATTACAGGGATCAGCGATTCCAGCCACGTAGTCTTCTTCCGTGTCACTATGCAAGGAGATGCCAAGAGGCTTACAGGGAGGTAGTCCCATTAATCTTTGGGACGAATCCAATCGAAACAGGGTCGCATTAACTCCTGCATCCATAAGCATGGAGCACGGGTCGCCACTAACAGACCCGTCCAAAGAAAGTCCATCCTCTCCATCCCCAAGCGCTTGCACTTTCGGTTCCACCCCAGGGGACTCACTCGAAGACTGTTTCAGCTCCGCAACTATTTGACATTCTCCCTGTTCGCTCCGCTCCTCATTAAACCTCGGCTCATCCTCCGGATGGCTAAGCTCCTTTTCGGTGACACCGGTCTCCATTCGATCTTCAGTCTTTTCTTCCACTTGGCTCTCTCTGCTTCCTTCAATTTTTTTTGTGATAACTTGGATGTCTTCAGTTTTGTTAACTTTATCTTCTAAAATTTCTTTCCAAGACGAAAGGCCTATCTTTAATTCACTCTTCATGTCTTCATATCTGGTTTTCATTTCTTCCGTGAAGGATTTCATTTCTTGCAAAAGTTTCTCTTGTCTAGCTTCCATAGATTTCTTCATCTCAGCCAACAGAGCCAGTAACTCACCATTACAGCTATCAGCCATTTTTGCTTGGGATCTCGTCAGCACCATACACTGTTGACCACTATCCCACTTCTGACACCAAATGTTACGAAATTTCCCGGGGTTCGTTTGGATAGTGGGAGTTATATGGTGTGGAGAACGCTCAATCAGCAGGTGGCAGTAGAAAAAGAAATAACGACGTTTATTTACACGAAGACACACAGGACAGCACAAAAACGACAACTATATACAGCATAGAAGACGATTATCATCAGCCTAGACGTGCAGCATACAATAAGACTCTACTGCAGACAGTAGCGCACAGCTTAGTTCAGCACTAGCGTGACTCCGTCGCTGCTCTGCTAATCCCTGGAAGACCAGTTCTTCACCGTCGATTACGATTACTACTCCTCGACTACTCTGCTCTGTCGCTTCCGACTGCTCCGCTCCATCGTTTACGACTACTCTTCTCTGTCAGTTCCGACTACGACTACTCTGGCAGCACCGAATGCCTCCTTTTATAGGTCTCAGGAGGCGGGGCTAGAAACCTCCAAACCAATCAGGAACGTTCGAGGCGTATCTCGGTTCCTACTGGACGGATTGGGAAAATTCACGATGTTTCGGGTATAATCTATTTTGGCACCAAAGTCGCCAAGCTCTGGGACCTCCGACGCGACACCCGGACTCCGTCCAATACAGATGACTATAAAACATTCTTTCCGATGATGGAGCCAACTATACTGGGAAGCAGAATTGCAGGTTTGTAACTATATATATATATATATATATATATATATATATATATATATATAATGATATTTTAAAATCTAATTTCAATTTTAATTAATTCGCAAAGTTTTATCTTAATTCAGCCCATATTAACCTCCAGATAACATTCCACTTTTTCCATTTAATTAATGTAACAGAAGCTTAGTAAAAAGGCTTAAATTTACACTTTCCTGAGCAGATTCCGATTGGGGGATAAAAAATTGTCCAGCCAAGCACATTCTTTTAAACGATCCCTATAATTCCATTACCTAATCCGACACGTGTAAAGAAATCACTATATGACTCGCATAATATATACGCACTGGCAAAAATATTTTCTCTCTCTAGCCCTTTTTTGCTGTCTTCTGATCTTGTGCCACGTTGTGAATGGACGTGTTTTGTCCGCTCCTCTTGTACATAAATTATGCCTTCCGGGATGAATTAAAACGAAGTTTAAAATGCAAAGTGTCTTTCCCTGTCTTTGGTCACGATTCTGCTTTCAAAAATAGGTCAGAATCAATGACAGAAACCGTTCGTACAAAGGAAGTTGTCAATCTTGCCGGAAATTAGATTTGCAAGTTGATGCCGATGGATTAGCATCACAAGTAACCGATACGCTTAGAGAAATCAGTATTATAAAAACTTACACCTCAGACCTAGGTGAAAGGAAAGAATCAGTTGGGGAACATTTTGCATGAAAGCTGAATTTCTATTGGATTGTTCGGAAAGTAATTTCGTTTTTTCCCGACAGAGGATTTAATTGTATTTTTTTGCACCCAACTTCACATTTACGCCGTATCATTTTTATATGCTTTGAGAGCTCATATAGCAAGGCTTGTGTGTGAAAAATTCCAATTCATTCTACGCAGTAGTTTTTGGTTGGTGCCCTTTTAAACATGGAGAGCGATAAGCAGCCTTTTCGACATATCTTACTGTTTTACTACAGAAAGGGTAAAAATGCTGTTCAAGCCAGAAAGAAATGGACCGATGTGTATGGAGAAGGTGTGTTGACAGTACGCCAGTGCCAGAACTGGTTCGCTCAATTTTTTAGACGGTAAACCCTTCACCTCAAATGAGGAGATCAAAACCCACCTCGATCAATTTTTTGGCAGCAAAGACCAAAAATTTTATGAGCGTGGAATGATGCTACTACCAGAAAAATGGCAAAAGGTGTCGGACCAGAACGACCAATATATAATTTAATAAAGTATTTGTTTATTATACTGTAGCGGTTACAATTACTGCCTTCTCCTTTCTTCATAGGTGGCGCTACTATTGCCACCTATCAAGAGCCATGTTTTCCCATGATTCCTCATTCTTGTCTCTTGTGTTGTCCATGCTTGCCGTGTGAATTTGTTCTTCAATATGCTTGTGTTAAATGTTTGTGCCGTGGAACCTAACAGGCTAATAAAAAGTAGTTCCTGAAACTGAACTCAATTCTTTCATCCATGGCATAACACCTAATAAAGAGTCTCGTCCCTCTACAATACGAAAACTGTCTTTCATTTCCAAAAAAAAAAAAAAAAAAAAAAAAAACGAAATTACTTTCCGAACAACCCAATAGTTAGACATACTTTTTGACGAATTTTCAGAAGTCTATTCAAATCTACAATTTTTGCGTAAAAACCATCTATCAAAATTCCTTGGCTTGGTTTCATTCGCTTTTTTTTAATAATAGCATTTATCAGCACACAGTCGAAGAGATAGACATTATTCAAAAAATGTGTTTTTCCGAGTCAAGGAAATCTGGTCCGAGATTCACTGAAATAATATGCACTTTTTTTTACCTCCTCATTACAAAGTATTAAAAAATTGAACACGACATCTTTAAAAATCTCCATGTTTCAACCATTCTTAAGTTCAAAAGACATTTTTGACACTATGTCTGTGAGCATGATCATTCACAAACCCTTTGGACTGGATGATTGACATTTGATAAATGAAATGATGGCCAAATTTGCAGATTTCTTTCAAATTTTGAAAGAAACCTATTGGCAGGAAGTCTGAGTGCAAGTAAACTCGATAAATAAAATCTAAAAAACTTATCTAAAAACTTTATTTTCCCAACTCACATAGAATGTGCATGTTCAATTTTATTTTAAACGAAATAAATTGTAAAATAGGGTTAAAATATTTTTCAAAAATTCATTAAAAGCAGAAACTACATTTAGAGGTTAAAACATTGCTTTCATTGAAAAGAATACTTTTTGAACTTTTAAGATGATGTAAAAACCATTTTTGTGCCGTAATATTTTCAGAAGTTCCAAGTTCAGTAGATCCAGGTCAAACGGTCTGGCCTATACAGCGCCAGCACATATTTATTTTAAGTGAAGATAATGATCTACGAGACATTCACGGTCATGCACGGTATTGGTTAAGCAGCCGTTCATTATTTATACCATAGTAACCCAAAAAAATAAGCATTTCACTATTCATACAGAGTTAATAATGTACTGCCTATGAGCGTTCAGGGGAGCAGGCGTCGTTTCATGCTTGGTGCAGTAGATATATTCGATGCTTATCAATATTTTAATAACTAAGTGAATTGAATGAAAAGAAAAGGTCCAAATAATTATTCTTAATAAGTATACATTTATTCCTATATTTTTTAATTCATGGAATTCGTCTTTTTTCTTTAACAAATTTGGCAACCTGGTTTATATATATATATATATATATATATATATTTTATTTACCTACCTGCGATCCTAGGCAGCTGTCTAGTCAGAAATTCGTCTCTAAGTGCTTGGCATCTAACAAGTTCGTCCAATTCGTTCTTCATATAGAATTTAAAACTATTTCCGATTTCACAACGAGTTATTATAAAATGATTTTAGAATTTTAATGATCTTTTATGCTATATCATTACATTCCTTGTTAATCTACCCAAAGTTCGGTCAGATTTGGCTCTTGGGTAAAAGTGAATTTTAGTGTGCACCCAGATGCGCCAACAATGCCAAGTCGCCAATAAAGATGGCGGACAAAATAAACAAATACTTCCGCGGAACAGTTACGGTTACCATTTCCCGCCATCTAATTATGACTTTTTACTGATAAATATTGTTTTTTTTTATACTGCCCGGTGCCTTCTACAGATGCCGAAGGCAGAATTTTTTAAATTAAAAAAAACATCCTACGGCTTCGCTAGCAACGGGAGCGGGAACCTAGTAGCTTCGCTATCACATTGAACATAAGGACTGTGTGGATAACAGAAACAGTACATAACCAAGAGAAAGGAAAAAACGGAGAAATAAGCAATCGGAACATTCTCCATACAAAATTTCAAACAAATATACTTTTCCCACCTTCATCAACTCGTAAAAAAATATATTCCACTCACCCTTCATCCATTCTGCCGGTTCGATATCAAATCATTCTCAATACAAAATTTCAAACAAGCATCCTTTCCCAACTTCATCAACTCGTAATATATATATATAAGCATATTTAACTCACCCTTCAACCATTCTACAGGTTCGAAACACTCCCGACATAACAAATTATGAAGGGAACCAACCGTTATAACACCAAAGGAATTACGAGAACTGCGAAGAATTCCATTGCAGCTGTCTTTTAAAGTGAGAATGCAGACGATTTTTTTAAAAGGCATACTGACAATTAAAAATTGCAAAAGAATAAATATTTTCTGTTCGTATTCACATTAAAAAAAAGAAAGTAACTTAATTATAAGCTTAACTTTCTTTATTTAATAAATTTTAATTATAATAAAGAACAAAATTAAAATCTTTAATCGATATATTTTTAATTTATCATTTTCCATAATGTAATTGTAGTTTATGTACAACTCAACCATTGCAAAAAGTAGTAAACAAAACAGCAGTACGGTTACTATAAGAGGCATCCAATGGGTTGCAATATTGGCGACAAACAGCTGGTGCACACTAATCTTCACTTCGGCCGGCTCTTGTACCAATAAAATCCAATTACCAAACAAATGAATTTAAGTTTTCAAAATGAGGCTAAATGTCACGATGATATATTTACAAATTTTGCCAAAGACGCATCCAAGTTAAGTTTTTTAGGGTTGGAATGAAACTGCCTGAATGATCACATTTGGCAAGCTATCATATGAAAGAAATCCCGATTTGACGATTATTACAAAATCTTATGTCTAACCAGACGAAGTCTAAAAATATGAGTTTCAGTAAAAAATCCAAATTTTGAAAAATGAAAAATACGGAATTTCGGAACGCAATCAACCACCGATATTAACACAATATGGTGTGGTGCTTCATAGTAGAATGAAGCAAAGTGAATGTTTAAATTTGAAATCTACAATTTTAATAATATGATCACATGCTTTTTTTTCTTTTCCGTATATGAAGTAGAGAAAATATTGCAATTGCAAAAAAATTCGAACTCCAGATTTTGATAGTCTCCACATTTTAAATCCCCCCTCCCCCCCGAGTCCAAAAAATATATTTTTGGAAAATGTTTGTCTGCGACAGATAACTCAAAAACGCTTTGAAATAGACAAATGAAATTTGGTATGCGAACGTAAGACCCAATTCGTAGATTTCTATCACATTTTGAACAAAATCCGTTCAGAGCAAGTCTGTCTGTACAAATATACATTAACACGATAAATACGAAGAGAGCTACACGGATAAAATTTGGTACCAGATTTAACATCTATAATGTAAATACCTATCAAATATTGAGTCAAATCCAAGAAGGGGTTGCCCTCTCTTGGGTTACCGACAGACGGTCAACCCCTTGGGTTGCACTTTCAGAAACATGTAAACGCGATCATTCCAAAACAAAATGACTTAAATATATCAAATTTAGTTCAGGATTTTGTCACTTCAAGTATATGTCAATTTTTTTGTGTATGTATGTAATCGGTTGTGAAAAAAAAACACGTCTAAAACACACATTCAACTTTCAGATATTATTCATCGCAAAAAAACCTCGTCATGTGATACATTCAAAAGACAGACTAGAAGCAGTCAAAAATGGAAATTCATCAGAATTTTAAAATTCTATTTTTTTGAAAATGACAATACCTCCTTTTTGCATATCTGAGAAAACAACCGATTGGGCATTAATGGAATTTTATATTAAATCAATTTATGCAAAGTGGAAAAAGTCATACATGAAATTTCACATATGATTATGTAGAACAATTATTGAATATTTTTGTTTTAAAAAAATTGACAAAGAATTCTGTGAAAACAATTTTCTTTTTGATTGGATGTAAATGTGAAATGATCACTCAAGAGCCCTCATATTTAAAACACTAAAAGTATTAGATAAAAGCAGAGTGGATGAATGATATTGGAAAACAAGAAAAATAATTGGCTCATTTGTCAGCCTCTCTAATGGTGCAAAAGTTTTCTAAATATCTATTTATTTAACATCATTCTTGAAAACTGCTGCTGGCATTTTAAATACAAATAAAATAAATTTTAAATAAACTTGCTATTCTAAATATATTTGTGGAGGGATATTTAGAATAACAAATGGTATAATTGTGCTACAAATAAAGTCTTTTGCATTCATTTGTACTCCCCCTCCCTGCCAATCACCAGATTATTCTTAGAATTTGCTTTTCCATGGCTGCAATGACAACTGATTTTGAAGATAATCTGAAGTTCACCGAAAATGACGATTTTTATAAGATGAATGGAGTAACAAGAGGAACAAAAATAATAACCAGTGTTTATATACATAATTTATTTTCAGCTGAGGAGAAGAGTATCTGATGCAAAAAGAATAGTTTAAAAAAATGTTTATGAAATATCAGCGCAGTTAATGAAGCCAGCATGTTGGAACAAGGAACAAAGATTAGTCAAAGTGTTCATATATCAAAAGATGATCAATCATCATCAGCATCCATTCCTCCACCAGCTTGAGGTGGCTTAGGTCCTCCTGCAGGCTTAGCCATGATAATCTAAAATAAAGATACATAGTAAATATTTTTTCCCACAAAAAAAGAATAGGCTAAAACAGATATTTCAATGTTTCCAACAGATTTTTTCCTACAGGCAATTAGCTTCATTTGGAAAACTATGAAAGTGAATTGAAATTTTTAATGTTATAAGTCTTATTAAGTGATTATTTGCCCAGCCTTAGTTGCCTGATCTGTATTTTTCTCATGTCCAAAACATCAACTATTTAGAAAACATTTCAACATATAAAATTTAATCCAGCAGTTTTGTACTGAGAATCTTTATGACTAAACATTATGTGATTAGATTAAATCCAATATAGTTCAAATTATAAACTATTTCCAAATAGAATTATTTCTTAATTATTTTTAGACATTAGGAGAATATGATAATTATTATTTCTATCAGCTCTCATCAATTCATAACATTTTTTTATATATATTCATAATTCATACAAGTAGCAATATGACAAATTTTCAAGCTTCTTTAGATTTTATATTTCTAATTTGGTAGAAAAAGAGAAATCAAACAAATAAGGCCGGGCAGATTATGTAAAACAACTCTTCACAATTAAGAGATTATCCTGTTATGATTAAGATTGTATAATTCCTCTCCTTCCTGTGCAGGACAGCATAAACAAACCTTCCTTTTTAATCAATGAAGCCATTTAAGATTATTTCTTATTTCATTTCTACACAAACAGAGAATATAAGTAATTTTTGATAGTCAAACATTTTAAGAACATTGCCCCAAAATATAATCAATAAAAAGAATTTATAGTACCAACTTTCAAAATGAACACAAAGATATTATATACATACATACACGAATCAAATTTTTTATATCTGTATACAGTATTCTAAATAATGATAAACTATTGTAGTATATTATATATGAAAATTATCAAATTATCTGCATCAAAATAAATTAAATGAATTTTAACCACTGAAATTATTAGAAAGAATTTAAAAAACAAATTATATGCAGAACATACATCCATTGCTAAATTATACAATTTATTTATAAATTTAAGATCTTGGAATTAAACAATTATATCTAATTTAAATCCATTCTATACTTTATTTGTCGTCCACAATTAGATTAAAATTTAATGCAAAGTTATGAAGAATTAGAATTTTAAAGATTAAATTTAACTATCATTACTGATAATATTATGTACAATATGATGTATTTTAATTTACTAGCACATGAACTCTTTATTTCAAGGGTTAAAACTTAAAAGAAATTAAGAAAAATTAAATCAAATTATCTTCACTGACCTGATCCACTCTCAGAATAGTATTGACTGCTCCAGTAGCATGTTTAATAGCCCAGTGCTTGATAACATACAGATCCAGGATACCAGCCTGCTCTGCATTTTTCACTAAATGATCACCCTGAAGGAGGAAAAAAAGATCCATTTATTTATATTCTATCAAGTCACAGACATTATAAAACAAATAACTAAACTTTTTGGTTTAAGAGAATATTACTCGAAAGAATTTTTTTTTTTTTTTAATGAAAGCCTATTGTAATTTAAGATACAAATACATATACATACAAGGAAACATTTTGAAATTAGTAAATTAAAAAATAATTATAAAAAAAATATTTAAAGTTGATACAATACTTCATGGCATCATTTAATGGGATGAATATATATAATTTCAGCCTTCTTTTTATATTTATTTCATTTCATTTATTGTTTGGAAGGTAAAAATGTTCACTTTTGAAATAGCCGCATACATTGATTTTGCTATCTCTTTCAAGTATTAGACATGAAACTAAAATATGCATGCTAATAAACATTAGACACATAAAAAAACTGCTATTACGAAGGTAATAGCTCATGGTAAAATGTAATTAACTTCATTAAGCTGCTGAATGCATTATAATATATTTATAATATGCAAAATTCCTGTCAAAATTCATTTGAAAGGATTTTCCTCTCAATGAATTTCACATGCATTTTTGTTTACAGAATAAATATTTAAAGATCTTACAGCATTTAAGCCATCAGTATTAAGAATTTTAAAGTCATTCATATAATTCATCTGATTTATATATTTCCTCTAAATCAAAATTTGACAAAAATAATTAACACATTTTACAAATCTAAAAGCCCTAGATCTGAGAAAATAACAGATTGAGAATTCCAGATATCAAATCATCCCTTCCGTTTGATAAATTGAACGATTAACAATACCTACATTTCTGCAAGATACGTATGTGGGATTAAAAGTTTCCGGCCTGACCTAGAGGTGGCGCTCAGGGAATTACTTTGACTAAAGACTTCAAAGTGCAATCTTTGCTTAATACTTCTTACATATTTTAAAAGATTTGTGTTTAGTTGTTTTTGCATTGTCTTCTTTTGTTTTTAGACGAAAATGGAGAAAACGGAAGTGCGAGCTGTGATAAAATTTTTAATAAAAGGCTTATTTCCCAACAGATATTAAAACTACTAAGCTACATACACTGGGAGAATCTGCTCCTTCATTTACAATTATTAAAACATGGGTTGCAGAATTTAAATGTGGTCGTACAAACGCTCTGGAAGACCAAAATCAACCACTAAAGATGAAATTGTTAGAAAAGTTCATGAAAATATTATGAATGATCGCCGATTGAAAGTGACAGCGGTTGCTGAGTCTATTGGCATATTTAAAAAATGGCCATATCGCAATTTAATAAATACTTTGGGCACGAGAAAGTTGTCAACAAGATGGGAGCCACATTTGTTGACGTTGGATCAAAAAATGCAGTGCACGACGATATCAGAGCTGTACAATTCAAATCCAACTGATTTCTTGTGGTGTTTCCTTACTGTGGATGAGACATGGATCCATCATTATACTCTAGAGACTAAACAGCAATTAAAACAGTGGACAGTGAAAAGCAAATCAGCACCAAAACAAGAAAAGAGCATCATCAGCTGGAAAGGTTATGGCAACAATTTGTGGGACATTAAAGGAATTTTATAATTGGATTATTTAGAAAAAGGCAGGACCATGATTGCTGAATATTATGTTAATCTTTTGGATAAATTACATTTCAAAATCAAAGAAAAAGGATCAGGTTTAGCCAAAAACAAAGTCCTCTTTCACTAGGACAATGCTCCCATCTACATAGCTGTCATTGTGATGGCAAAACTTCATAAATTGAAGTTTGAAATTCTTCCTCATGCATCTTATTCTCCAAATATGGTCCCCTCAAACTACAACCTCTTCCCCAACCTGAAAAAATTTCTGGCTGAAAGGAAATTTTGTTCTGATATTGAAGTCATCTCAGTAACGGATGCCTTCTTTGTGGCCTTAGAAGAAAACTTACAGAGAGGGGGTCCAAGCATTGCCACACTGCTGGAATAAGTGTAAATATTTGTAAAAAGACTATGTTGAAAAATAAAGCAATCATTAAAAAGAATTTTTTTCTTTTTCTTTTTAGGCAGGAAACTTTTCTGCCCACTCTCATAAATCGAAACTCATCACTTGAATTAAGGCATTACTATTTTTATATATTACTCATACTATAATAGGACAAACGTGTTCCCAACACAAACTAAAAACAGAGTCCAAATATTAACTGAAGAAACTTGAAACATATTATGCAATAACTTACATCAATATCAATGCCCATACTTCTATCACCTTCTTGATGAGCAGCATACAGTTTAGATATTATTTCATTGGCCTGAAAAAGCAAAGAAGGTCATATAAATGGCTGATTCTTGACATTCTAAAAGTAAATATTTCCATTTCTTAAATGCTAAAAACTAATTTTGACTCCGATTAATCAGTGACCTCGAAGGAAGATTTTAAAGAAAAGAGAAAAATTGACTGGCCAACAATCAAGCAACATGTTACATTAAAAAAAAGTTAATATCAATAATTTCACAAGTAAAATTTTCAAATTTGAGTTTAGGTAGAAGATTTAAAAGTTAATGTACAGAAGAGAAAGCTTAAAAATAAAGTAAATCAATTTTAAAAATTTAATGGAATAAAAGAACATATAGTTTACCTTTAGACCTGCATTATCAGCCAATGCTTTAGGTAGGGCTTCTAAGGCTTCGGCAAATTTCTTAACAGAATATTGTTCTAAGCCTGGAAGAGTCTAAAGAGGGGAAAATGTGAAAATAAATAGCCAAAACCATGTTTGTGTCCATTCTTTCTTTATATATATATAATGTTAAATATAACTCACTTCTCCATATTTAGTTATTTGTTTAGCTAGTTCAATCTCGGTAGCTCCAGCACCTGGGACCAATCTTCCATCCTAAAAAAAATGAACTAAAGTTATATAAAGAAATAAGTTAATACAATGAAAGCAGTTATGATGTTGATTAAAAACAAGGCAAATATATATTTTGCAATTTCACTGCAAAAAAATTATCAAATTTCTTTTAGAAAAAAATTTGAAAGTCATCCGAGCAATTTATAATCATTATAGCAAAATTGGCAATCATTAATTTTAAGAATAATATATCACCTTAACCTTGCAAGGCATGTTCGTATTGATAATATATAAAATGAAAGACTGTTTTTAAATTTTTTGCTAGGTACATATTTAAACTAAGCTACTAAGTATTATGTACAGATTATCTACTAAATATTATGTAATACAGAAAAAACACTTTCATGTAATTTTATTTTAAGATATAAACAGTAAAATAAATAATTCTGTAGACAATATTATTCTAATTCTGAAAAGTTACAAACCTGAGTAAGTGCTTTGAAATTATTAACACCATCATCTATTGCTCGACTAACTTCATCCATCAAGCTATCAGTTGATCCTCTGATAACAATAGTAGAAATTCGAGACTGCTTGTTTTCTGAAAGATTTGAATATTTTTAACATAAATAGTAATAGTTTACCTCGAAGAATAATATGATCTGTAAGTCAGATTACCAAAATTGTGCAAAAATTTATATTAATATTAATGGAAATGCATATTAACTTCAAGGGATATATATACATAATGCAAACTTAATTGTGACAAAATTATTGTAGTCAAATTGGTTATTTAAAGATATTGTCCACTGGTTGCCAGCATTTTCCTTAGCCATGGAGTTCATCTGTATGTAACTTGATTAAAAGTAACTCCATGTTGAAAATATGACACACTCTTCCAGGTTATCCACAAATCCAGCCAATTTAAAATAATAATAATAATAATATTTTTATAAAAATGAAAATGCTATATAGAAAAGCCATGAATCAAATAAAGAGGTAATCGAAAAGAGCAATATCTGACGTGGTGGGAAATCTCAATTTAGCACTTTTAATAAAGATACGACGTTAAATTTTATTTTTAAAAAAAATGTAGCATTGGAGGGGGAGTGTGGGGGGGTGCAACATTAACATAGTGGTTTTCTGATTTTATAAAATATAAATGTAACTTACTACTAACTAATGTACTTACCTAATAATTACAGAATATTTTTTACTAACATTGTAATTAAATTATCTCAAATGTTTCTTATGAGTTTCATTAAAAAAAATTACTACATATCTAAAATTATTTTATAACATAACTAATAATACTATGGGGGAAAAAAAACCTCCTTTACTTCACTTTCATCTTCCTGGAGGAAGGAAAAAGGGTCAACAAAATAAGTAAAAATTCTTGGATATAAAAATAAGATAATTTTATTAAATATGTAAATACAAATTCGATTCTTTTTAGAATCCCCCCCAAACAACTTATTAGATTTTTGTTAGTAATAATTTTAGTTATTTACTTTACTTTTTTTTTCAGATTCTTTCTATATATGCCAATTACAGCTATTTATTTAGCTATCTGTTCCTATAAAAATAAGTCATAGTTTGAAAAGGATGATATTCTAAATTCATTAGTAATGTTTATTGAGTCAATTCTATCACACTGCTTCACATAATAATAGATTATATATTGTGAAATATATGACAATTCCCTTTTAAGATTCCCATTTCAATATTTTTATCAATGCTGAATTCTCTTAACAGATGCTATTCATGAAGAATGAAAATTTTTTTCAAAGCCTTCAAGAATTTATTAAGCTTATTGTCTTCAAATAAAGGATTTAAAAAACTCATTAGTCTTATGTTACTGATATAAAAAATTCTGTGATTGAATAAAGATTTTATTACACTTCATGAAATAAATTCACATACTGCATGAGAATAGTATACACATCTTCACCTTTTTTTCCTTTATTTATTTAAAAGCAATATTGTATACATTTAACTTCCTGGTTTTCTCTACTAAATAAAGTCTTTTACTAATTCCTAATTTACCAGAAATCTATTATGTATGCATTCTGATATTTCTAAAACAAGCTATTGATAATCATACTAAAAAAGCATATAATCTTATCAATTATAGCTTTTGTGGAATGCGAAATAATCTTTTAATAATTTGTTCCCTTTTACACCTGCATAACTTTATCAATTACCTGATGAATTATTAGAAAACTTAAACTGGCATTAGTTATTTACTAATGAAATAATCACACCATACTGCTTCTGCAGATTGAATGTTGCTATTTTTGCAAAAGAAATTTATTCTATTCTCTCATGCTCTTATATCAGTTCTGAACGCGCTCATTAGTTGCAATTTCGGTATCTTATAGTAAGAAAACAATTGTCGCTGAAATCGAAGTTTTACCGATACATACAGAAAAACAGGGGAACAAGCACAACAGAAGTGAGTCTCCACAATTACACAGTTGCTCCAATTTTGGTGCTACAACTACAATCTTTCATTCTTGAGATGTTTAGAGATCAACATTTTTTTTTTAAACAAATAAAAAGGAGTTAAGGATTTTAAGTTAAATAGCCTATAAAATTCTGAAAAGATTTGATCAACCTTATTTAATGATTCTGCAAGTTCTTCCTACGTTTAAATCAAGTCTTCATAAAATAGAGTTCCTATTTCTTTCTCATTAAGCTTTTAAAGTGAAAGCCAGTCTGTTGGCAATATCCAAAACAGACCATTGGACCTGCAGTTAAAGACTGAAAAGTTATTAAATTGTAATAAAAAAAATTAACCCTAAATATTTTTTCAGACTCTTCTTTCACTTACATTTTAATAGTAGCAATGAGAGATACAGAAATTTTGAAAATTAGGAAGAGAGAAAATTCACACACATGCACAAGGAAAATATAAATTCATGGAAATATTTTTAAGAGTAAAAAAATATTTTCAGTTCTCATTATATATCGGACACATTTAAGTACTAATAGATACTATTAAACAATTGAAGGGGGGAAAAAGCACAATATGCCATCTAGTTTTATAAACTTACAGAATAATGATCAAATTACTTAAATTTTCCAAAATGTTTCATTACTAACCTTCCTCTTCTTACACATGATAATAAAGATATTTTAATAATTCCTCTATTACTTTTTTTAAACAATATTTGCTGAGTTTATATGCATTAAAAATAGCACAAATACAGAGAAAATTATTTAAAAAGCATCATCAATATACCAAATAAAATAAATAAAACTGCAAGATTTGTACCTTGTTTAAAAATTACAACAGGAGTATCTCCTATCTCAGATACATAAACTTGATCACAGAAACCAACTTCTTCTTGGGTTGGTGTACACTAAAGGAAATATAAAAGGAATATATTTATACCACTCATAAAATTCAAAACTAAGCAAAACACATTTTATTTAATTATATACATATAACAATGATTTTACCAGTTTAATGATATAAATAAACATATCTCATAGCAAATAATTGTAATGTACTACATATCTTTTAATTATAATGACTCAATTTAAATACCATTAGAAACCGATTCACACACACATATATATACTACCTGAAAGAACAATAAAATTCAATCAGAATCTGTCTAATTTTTAAAAAATATCCATATTTAAGTTTGAATCATTGTTACTGATTAGATCACATAATCTCATTCAGAAAACAAATTCATTTTTTAAAAATTTAATATAGATACAAGATGGTACTGATTATTTTCCAATTGATTTTTAAGTGATGTATGCTAGAGAATAAATACTGTAACAAATAACAATGTGATAAATAGTTGCTTTCATACAGCCAATTCCTACCACACAGATTCCATAAATTAATTTCACAAATGAAAACGTCTTTATTACAAATATGCATGAAAAATCAGAAGTATTTTGAAATTTATATAAAAAATTATTTTTACTTAACTTTATGAATTTTAATTCACAATCGTAAAATTTTAAAAACACGAAGCATACACGATATGAAAAATACGGAATTATATTAACATTTTTATTACTTCCATTAAATTAGTTTAGTTATCAGGTAACAATATACCTATTTGATCAGATCATTGCTAAGAGTTTAAAAACTAATGAAAGTGGAAATATTAACAATATTTCCACTTTCACTGCCACTAAATATTACATGCAATCCACTCCCCCTTAATTTTAATTTGGGGAAGTTCAAAATTTATAATAAAAATAATCCTTACTAGAGGACAATGCGGATAAATTTCTTGATAACATAGATAATCAGAACGTTCAATGTTTCTATGAAAGTATAATTTGAAATATTGCTTTAGTTTCCCAAGATAATTTACCAAAATTGATTGACCTGACTAAATTAATGTGGTAATTTAATTCTATGAGAGCACTCTGTACTCTTAATGACAACTAGCAGTGATAAATTAACAAGAGAATGTCACCCAAGGGTCGGACCAGAGTTTCAGAGATTTTGCATTGAAAATTTGCAACTGGAATTCTTGAGCAGATGAGTTCTTGCAAATGTTTAATGTTCTATGCATAGATGGAAATGACCCTTCCGAACAACCACACATCTTCTTTATGTGATATAATTCTTCCTCATCATTGAATCTTCATATGTAAAACATCTTCATAGTCATGTTATAATTCCAGAAATAAATTATTATCAAAGTAGAGTGATGAATTATTTAAAGCTCATCGCACCACATTAATGTGGCAGAAAAACCATAACAGGGGTGGCATTAGAGTTGCAAAATTAATTGGTAGGTATTGAATATACAGCCATACCTTTATTAATAAACACTTCCCATAATGAGAAAACCAAAATGTAAGAAAAATTATTCTCTCTTAAGGAGCAACGAGGAGACAAAGTGATATTGCATGCAAAATTGAGCTATATCTCGAATACCAATCTGCATTGAGCATATACTTGAAGAGAATCCATATTTCAGTATGGAAGAAGATTTGGTCTGATAGTGCTGTCGAATGCAACTCTGAGGGATTTGAGCATGTGTTAATCAATGAGACTGTGTCTTTAGCTAAGATTATGGGATTAGACATGGATAGCAACAACATCAATGAGCTGGTGGAAGACATAGACCAAATTTCTAAAGAGCTTATGGAAACTGCATTCTGTGTCAGAGCAAAAAAGTTGCAGATGGGATCTAGCCATGAAAAGAGAGATAGATTAGCAATCTTCCAATGAATAAGAGATGCTGAAACACTGGAATTTTATTATGTCATTTGTTAAGACACATTAATGTATGCATTCTTCAAACTCATTTTACAATAATGCTGTGTCGCACTTTTGTCAAATTTATTTTGAGGTGCAGCTAGGAGGTGTTTTATTTTTGTAAAAAGAGAAAAGAAAAGAAGAAGCATGCATTATAAATGACAAATTACATAGTTAAAATATTACCAACCATGAATCCGAAACAACAACAACAACATTATATATATATGTGTGTGTGTGTATAATGGATTTCGAATCCTGTCAGCTAAATAATATGTAATATATTTTTGGTTGAAGCAGAATGCAGATTTGTAGACATAGACAAGACAGTGTATTTTTAATTCTCTTTAATATCCATCTCAGGAAAGCAATTTATTTACAAGCAGATGCAGTGCAGCACAAAAGCAGAAGTAAGAAAGAGGCACACAACAAATTATCACTAGTATTATATAACATAATTTCCAGCCACGCGCCAATGGAATACATGTGTTGACCTTTGACACCTTTTCAAGGGCACCGAAGTTTCACTTTCATTTGAAACGTAGTTCTGATGGCACATTATTTTTTAGAGGAATTAATTAAATCAAAAGTGGAATTGGATCATGAAATAAGAGACTATTTTACTATGGTCTAAATAAAGAGTTTAAAATTTCATTACACACATATATATGGTGTTGCTATCCATGTTTATTCTGAGCTGCATTCAATTCGGAAAATAATTCCTTTCTGATAAATAAAATAAAATATTTTTTCAAACATAATTTTAAAAAATGAAGAAAATTACATTTGACAGCAAACAAAGAATTAAAAAGCACAGGATGTAATTTACTATTTGTAGTAATCCTATTTCCTATGACAGCTAGAAGTTACATGAAGAATATAAAATTGTGAATAGATTTACAATGATATTTCAAAGGCTAATCACAATTGTAAACTTACCAATTTAGGCAAAGGTGTTGCTCCGACAGTTCTGCACAATCTCCTCACATCAAATTTTGACTGCAATCTAACAGCCATGATTCCATATTTATTCAAGTAATGTAGAGCCATGTCCCCATATTTCCCTCCAGAAACAACAACTTTGATACCAGAGTCAGCAATTTCTTTTATTTGCTACAAAGTACCAAAAAATGCCAATAAACAGAGTAAAACCAAACAATTATAATAATGAATTACATATTCTTTGAAGATTATACAGTATTATACAGTACAGTAAGAAAAAAAAACTATAAAGTATTTATTTTAAAGAAAGGTACAGTATTTTTCAAATTACTACAAAAATCTTACATTAACACAATTAGACATGTTTATTTTCACAAATTAGAAATATTGCAAAAAAGTTTGTAATGAGACCAATTAAATCTAAGAAAAAGTGTTGCCTCTTTGTAACTTGGAAAATTTCAAGGTGATTTTAGTTTAAACTAAGTGATATTCAATATTTATTAAAGGATACCAATTACATCTGTTATCCAAGTTTACAATATTTCAATATAAAAAGCCAACGTTGACAAGTTTCTTTTCTTCATGTGATTCAAAAGGAAAAAAAATCGAGACGAGCATTACCAGGACAATATTGACAACACAATATATTGGTAACAAAGTTAGGAGTACAATTTGGAAGAAATCCAATCCATTGGCAAGAATATTTTTCTGAAACCAGGAATTCAACTGATTGCACAAGTTAGTGAAGGTAAGGATATCATATAATCTTCACATCTAGAAAATTCTATTTGCATTGATCTGTAACAACATTTAATCTTCTTTTGAATAAAATCGGCCAGTTTCCTTTTAAGGAAAAACAAAGTTTGTATCCTTCACTCTCATGGACTATTAAAAAAAAAAATTTCTCCATATTAAATTTATGGATTAGCTTCATTTACAATTAGATAATAAAAAATACATTATAAAAATTTTAATTGCTGTCCTCAATTATTATGTATTAACAACTTGATTCTTACACACACACACACACACATATATATATATAAAAAAACACATACATACAATCAACATAGATTTTCAATGCTCATATCACTTTCTCCTAATTAATATGAAAGATAAGGAAAGACAATTAATAATTTTTTTTGCCACAATCATTGAATAAAATAATGTTAGAACTTGAATAATTGCCCATTACAAACTAACCTGTTCCATCAAATTTTCTTCTCCCCGAGAATAATTAAGTAGTTCATTGGCAGATTGGATAAGTACTGTGCCCTAATAAAAATAAAACAAAATTCTTTATGAAAGGTTGGACAGTATAAATACATCTACAATGGAAATTAACATGAATATTTTTTATAATCTACATTTAAATATAATCTTGTAGAAAAGAAATATTATGCATTAAAAATTTTAATATGATTCTACAGCATCTGGTGTAGATTTTATTTATGTAGAGAAAGTTTTTGATGTAGAATTGATGACCCATCTTGACAAAAATTATAATCATTATAAACATCTGCTAATAACCTGTTTAATATGCAACTGATTTTCTATGATCAGACATATTTGAATTGTCCATTACTTTATTTCAAGCCAAACAATTACAAATTATAATGTCAAAGACATTAGTGCAAATAATATTCTTATAAATATTCCAGGTTCCAAGATCCAATGAGAATAGTCAGCAAATCTTATTTTAGCAGTAAATTAAAATGGAAGAAATAGTTACCAAGCATCTTAGGATTATCCATTACTAATGCAATTTTAAATACTGCAATTAATCTGTTGGATAAATTTGATCATATTTTACTATTATTGCATGATTCATACTATTTTTCATTCATTTCTTTGAATCAATATTCCTTCAGATATGCTGTGTTATACAAACTTACAGTCACAAGGATTATTCAGAAAATATATTAGGCACTGATAAAAATAATCACAAAGCATTTTTTTCCACATTTAAAGTATACTGTATCAGTATTTTAATTTCTTACTGAATATGCATTTTTTGAAATTTTATTTTTTATTGAGCAAATTGAATAAAATAAAACCCTAATATTTAAAAAAATAATTATCAATAAGGTGAACGAAAATTTTTCAAGGAAAAAATTAAGACCATGTAAGATGATAAATAAAAAGAGTAAACATTTCACATAAATGAATAATATGCAATCAAAGAAATGCTGATAATTAAACACAGGACACAGCGAGAGCAACATAACAATGATTAAGTAACAAATTTCATCTACAGAGTATACTTAACTGGATGCCCCAGGAATTATATTTTGGGAGAACTACTAAGAGCTCAACTACAGTAAGTTACCACACAAACAAATTTTACAATCATTTGTTTATATTGATTTTAAATCACTATAAAGACAAATTTCTTGATAGATCTCAATTGTTATTCA
>JAPMOR010016734.1:75054-96495 GCA_026543865.1 Argiope aurantia | reverse complement strand
AAATCACTATAAAGACAAATTTCTTGATAGATCTCAATTGTTATTCATTTACAAAGGATAAAACGTATATTTAGCATTCTAATAATTTATTATATTTAGCAATCTAATAATTTTCCAAAATTATTAATGAGTGAGCTTTCGAAGATATCACCATTAAAACCTGTATTTAGATTGTTTTAAATAAACAATTTTTTAATAAATACTTATGATATATGAAAACAGATTAATTGAAACATTATTAAATAACATTAAAAAATTCCCAATAAAAAGTACTGGTTACTTTGGTTTCAGTCATCTGAGAATCGAAAGGACATGTGAAAACAGCAACTGTAGCCTTTTCAGCCTTTTGTACATCTCCTTCTACTATTTTCTTGAACACCATGCCTTCAACAATGCTAGAAGAGTCAACTCCAGCACCCTAAAATAATGAGATTGCTATAAGCTGGAATATCGATTTTCTAATCAACAATGTTCACATTAGCAAAAAATAATTTGCATTAAAAATATAAATGATTTATATATTGTTTAGTAATGGGGAATATGTTTGCTTTGTAATTTTAAGTAGATTATTTTATAAAATTGTAATTACAATTCATAAACTGAAACCAAAATAAGTAAACTTTGAACTGGATTGGTTGCTAAATAAAAGATAACAAATTTTATCTTCTTTATAAAAATAATTTCATGCGATTTAAAAATGTAAGGTTTCTGAAGATTAAAAATAAAAATTTCCTAATATGTTGAAACATTACATTTTTTTCTAAAAAATAGGAATAATTCATTTAAATATGAATATATGAAACAGCTTTTATAAAAGAGACTGTAAATTTTATCAAAACATTTTACAAGGCATCCGAAAAATATATATAAGCTTGGAAATACCATTATGTATCTGACAAAATTTTATTAAGATAAGCTTGAATAAATTCATATCTTAAATTCAACAAATCTGATAATAATAAAAAATCAATGAAAGCATGAAAAAAATAGTGGAACTGATTTGTTTTATAAATTGTTTATATAGTGTGTGTGTGTATATATATTTATACAGGTATAGGACAAAATAATAGGAACACCCATTTAGAAAATGAGCCATCCTTCAACCATCCAATAAAAAGCTGCCTTTTGTCGCAACAGTGTGCCACCTAGTGGAGGCGAAATGGAAGGTATCAGTCAAGCATTTGGCAGTGTGAGAATTGCATGAGAAAATTAAAACCGATTTTGCCAACGCGAAAAAAGGCATGGTAATTGGAGCTCACCTCACTGGAGTATCTATGTCCAAAACAGCCAACATTATGGATGTTTCAAGGACCATTGTGACAAGGGTTATGACAGCCTACACAAATCTGGGTAAGATGTCTTCTGCAAAGCAAAACAGTGAGCCTTTGTGGGGTTTTTTAGAGAACAAAATCTGTGCTCAGTTCCCTCATCCATACATGCTATCTGAACTCGATACGGCCCTGCATGAAGAATGGGTGCAAATTCCGATAAACTTTGTTCAAGATCTTTATTTGTCAATCCCACATCGAATGTAAACTGTCATTCAGGCCATAGGTGGTCCAACCTCTTACTAATTAAAATTTTTAATTTTTTCACAGGTGTTCCTATAATTTGTCCTATATATTATATTGTTTGGGCCATCCTGTATATTTTATAATCTAGTTTTATATAATTTTCTTTTGCGCAGTATACTACTATTATAAACATATACCTTTTCTAAAATGATATAATGATAAAAATGTTTAATAATAGTTGCACTTTTTAAAGAAGTTATGGTTAGAAAATTTATTACATTAATTAAATTCACTAAAAATATACTAAAATCCTGCATTCTTATGAATTTAAATAAAATTAAAAGAAAAAGATTTCCCAGAATTTTGAATATTGGAAGCAGATCTTTTTTTCATTTATAATTTAGATCACAACACTCCAGTAAGCAGTGACAAATAGTATGCGATTCTAAAATATCATAATAAAAGAGGCAATTAAAAAAACATAGAAAAGAAAGGAATTAATTTTTAGTAAAAAGATGGCATTTAAAAAAAATATTAATATCTATCTCACTTTTAGTTTATAATACATGAAACGTAAGCACAAAATAATCTTTACATTCAATTTTCCATTAAAAAAATAGTAATTCATCCCAGCACATTAGGGGCTATGGTGGTCTTGAGGCAAAATCTCATCTACAGAGCCAAAGAGTTTCAAATTCGAATCCACTAAAGATATATTGTGCATGTGGGCCTAATGCACATAAAATCTGATATCATGGGCCAAACACCCTCTCTTTAGTGCAGTGTGGAAGTCTGGAGAGAAGGTGTCAACTCAGGTATAATCAACCTTGTCTAATTGGGGTTCAAAATTATGAAATTTACCTCAAAATAATTTCCAAAGCCAGCACTTCAAGTGTTTAGCAATTATGTTATATCCTGTTATTTCAATTTATCTTAATCAATAATGAAGATATACCATTTCCAAACATGCTTTATTAATCTCATTAAACTAAATAAACTTTTGTTTTTAAATGACCAAAAATCGTCAAGGGAACTTTTACTTTTTATTATTCCTATTAAGGTTCTTCCCAATCCATACAGATCTACACATAAATAAACAAGAGTATGACTATAAATGCAATAAACAATTTGATATAATTATAGTTCAGTCATAATCACTATGAAACTAGAACTTCCTAACTGGCATATATTTTGATGATGATATAACATAAATTAATCACATTATATCATTATGTTTTCTGTAAGGTTTATAAAATTCATATGTCAGAGGATGAAAATTTATTGATTTGCACAAAGTGAATTTTCAAGGCAATATAAAAGCAATATTGAACAGTTTGATTCAGAAAAAAAGTGTAAAAAAAGATATTAATTTATACTTACAATGATTTTTATCACTCTGACATTATCTACATTGAAAGCACCCTTTTCTGGTTTTACTAAAACTGAGAGAATGAAAACATTTAGCATTTGAATGCAAAAAATAAAATAGCATACTTGATTACAAATAATGTAACGCGTTGAGAAAAACACACTATACATACTACAGGCCTTTGCAATGAGCCTAGCAAGAAATTCTTCATTGCCATATGCTTTACTCATTAAAGCTGCTTTGATTCCTTTAACAGCTTCTTCTTCATTGGAAACATCTTTTACTTCAGTACACATGAGATCTATATAAATGAAAATATTAAGCAAAGTAGTTTTCAAAATCCTTTTTGTACATATATTAAGACAAACTTTATTTTTTAAATGCTTAATTTATAATTTATTACCAAATATTATACAACTTGCAAATTGTTTTCAAATCCACTATAAGGAGATGGCATTCGTACAGAGTCTAAATTAAATTCATTATCAATTATAAAATTCTGTCTTTATCCATTATCAGTTATAAATTTCCATCTAGTAGAACTATGCTAAGTAAAAAAATAAATTAAAAAATAAAGTTAATCACAAATTCATTAGTTTTTTCTTTTCTTATTTAATATGCATTCAATCCTTTTTTTAAATGATTTGATTTGTTTAGGGTTTTCTGGCACAAGAGCCATGATGTTGACCATATTGCGCCAATCTTTTTTTTAAAAGTTAAGAAAGAAGTCGTAATAAAAGATAATTTTAAAGTTTAAATATGCTTAAAATAAATCAAACTTATACACTAATTCTTTATATTTAATACTTCTTGGATAAAAAAATTGAATAGAATATTTTCTAGCATACTTGGTAATATTTCCAATGTCTTATCAAGAGCAAGCTCATATCCTTGAATAATTTCTGGAGGTGCCAATCCCTAAAACAGAAGTATATATGTCAAAGTAAGAATATAATTGTGTACATTTAATAAAACAGGATTATAATTTTTATGCATAAGAAATTTCAGAGTGTTTCCCTCTTAACTCTCTCTGGTACACTGAAATGACATTTTGGATGTTTTCCTTTCATCTGATTGACAGTGAATACTACAATTTTGCTGCGCAGATGGGGGGTACAAAATTTCAACTATATTATTTTTGAGCTATCACATGGAAGTACACAGACTAACAATTCTTATGATAAATCCTGACCTTCTATACTACATTTTGGAGTCGTTGTGTTTTTCAGTTATTGTATTTCAGTTAAGCAAACAATATTCCAAAAATCATTTTTCGATTCAATGAGATCTAAAAGATCCAGATCAAATCAAATCTTAACCTTCTAATTTTTGGACAATTATATTACTTAGGCATGCAAGACAGTAAATAGTAATTAATAAAGAATATACAAAAATTGAATAAAAAGACAATCATATATATAAAATATAATTTTTGAAACATTTCCTACCATTTTAAGCAGCTCTTCTGCTCTGTGAAGCAGAGCTCCAGCAAACACTATAACAAAGCTTGTTCCATCACCAACTTCACGTTCTTGATTATCTGCAGCAAATACTATTAACTTAGCAGCTGGGTGTTGAATCTACGAGAGAAGTTAAGATAATTAAAATCAAACTTCAAGAACAAATAGAATAAAAATTAAAACCAATGTATTGCAGTTTTAGAACTGTAATCAAACAGTAAATTTACTATAATTCTTGAACAGTTTTCTATACTAGTTAGTCTCTTGTGCTCCAGAATAAATCATATCTAGTTTTAGGCACTCTTAAATATAGTACTGATGATAAACATACTGTTAAGCCATGTATAGTAAATATGCACTTCCAATACAATTAACAAAAATCGCATCAATTTTTTCACAAGGATGTGAATGCATTGTGAAGTATTGTTCCTTTTTTTTACTTTAGTACCCTCTTTGAATTTTCTATATTTTGGGTTAACCACATAAGCAAATAGATTTCAATTAATTATATAACACAAACATTTTGAAGAGGTTCCATTATGCAGCCTTTTTCTTACTACACTCTTATTTGGAAGTTTCTACTTCGATAATAACTTACGCAGAATTTCCAAAGAATGTTTTTGAAAGTTATGAGACATCAATCATTTACTCTTTTAAGATGATATGTTTTCATCTGATGGCTAATTTAATGCTGACATAGCTTATTTTCCCATAATTTTTTGTGAAAATGTTAAGCAATCTAACTTTCAGTTTACGTGAATAGTTCTTGTTGAAGAGCTACAAGTTTTCTTAGCATCAAGATCTTTCAAAAAATGAAGGAAATATTTTTGACTGCAAATTCAAGTGTTTGCAATGTTAAAGGTATCTTTCCTACTGCATTTTAAAGTCTAAATTTTCCTAGCATCAAGATCTTTAAAAAAAACACAACCAGGCATTATATTTGCTTTAAAAACTTTTGTAAAACTATAATATTTGATTCTGGAATTAGCTATTTTTTAATTTTATGTATATAAGTGAATCAGTCTTTGGAATTACTGTAAGATAAACAAGAAGAAAATGAATAATTATTTTCATTGAAAATAAAAGTATATAACATGGAATTTCTAAATAATCAGAATGAAGTTTTTATTGCAAAAGGATGAAGATTCAATACTGTACTCTCCTTGCATACATGCACTGTTTTAACCATAATTATTTATAATAACATGCTGACTTATAGTGTAAAGCAAAGAACTATGGATGCTAAGTATTTATCTAAACATTTTGCAATGTTCACCAGATACAGTTTAGATTTGAACTTTACAGAATATTGTGATTCATCAAGTAAAGACAGTATAACTTTCAGTTATAAATAAGAAACAAATAATACATATTATATATATATATATGTGTGTGTGTGTGTCTAATGATATTTTAACTCTAATTTCAATTTAATCAATTTTCAAGATTTCATTTTAATTTAGTCCATAGTAACTTTATTCTAAAATATTCTCTTATTTTGTGATCCAATTCCACTGTCTCTACTTAATTAATTCAAGAGAAGCTTTGTAAAATTGCAGAATCAGCTAAAAGACTAACTTTCCCACACTCCGCGTGAAGGGACAAAATATGAAGCACTATGAAGAAATATTTTCCCTATCAATTTCTCAGGTTATATAAGACCAGGGATAAAATGTCCAAGAGCTTTTTCCTCATTCCTTTTCTGTGTGCTCATCGCTTGTACATACAGCTGCTTCTTAAAAATAAAATAAAACGTCACGAAATAGCAAGTCTCTTCACTGTCTTCAAACTGCATTCTGCTTCACATAAAATAATGCTTATATATATATGCTTCTGTTATTAGTAATTTGAATAAAAAGCCCCTGGTCCGAGTTTTCTAATAACATTCATACAAAATGTTTATATATCTGATGTGGCAACTGTTTCACCCCTACCATAGTTTTTTTTTTTTTTTTCCTTTTTTTAAATGAGTTTGTAAAAATATCGTTGCATAATATTTGTAATTGATAAAAAGGAAAGAATGCTTACTTCAAGCTCACTTAAAATGACAGCAGCATCACTAGTAACAAACATTTTTTCTAGATGGTTGATAATGAGTTTGTTCATACCTAAGAAAACATTTAAATTCATGAAAAAACATACTTATATATTGAACATTAGGATATATATATGTCAAACATTAGGGAAAAAAAAATTTACAATGTATATTGTCAGTAAAATAAACCAAAATGATATCTATATTTAAAAAATTACAAAATAAATTTTAATTAAATTTATTGATTTAATGAAGCTTAAAAAAATCTTTTCACTTGAAAACTAAATGAAAAATATAGCAATGCAATAATCATTTTTAAAAAAGACAAGTTATTTAGCATTATGTGATAGACTTAATTACATCTAGTAATTTTTTTTAAAATATACATTACCATAAGGACCATATGTTGTTTTGATAGTATCAGCCAACTGAACACAAGCTTCTATATTGCGACAAATTGCTTCTTCTACTCCATGGAAGTACTGAAGTGAGAAAAAAAAAGTTATTTGAATATAAAATAATGTCTTTTTAACTTAACAATGTCTACTAATAATAAAAGATGAACGTGGGTGTGTATTGGCCTTCTAAAGGCAGACTGTTTGACTGACAACTATTAAATTTGACATTTATATACCTTGGAGGTGGAAATATGCACTTTTGAATTATTTTAATTTTATAATTGGAATTGTAATTAATAATAAATTAAATTGAATGATTGATTTTTTTGCAATGCCTTCTAAAAATATTACTGCACAAAAATGATTTTCACACCATCTTATAATATAAAAATTGTCTTTTTCATTATACCAATTTAAAAACTTGGAATTTATGTAGAATTTTAGCAATTATTATTATTATTTTGCCTAATTTCCCAATAGATTACATTGGTGCCTTGAAATTCAAAGTTTCATTGCTTCACCAAATATTCACATGATTTTCCTTCAATGTTGAAAGCTAAAGAAATATTTTGTTAAAATGTCTGCGTAATTTGCGAGACAAATAATAAAGCAAATTACAGTATTGTGAAATTTAGATAATAGATGAACCAGATATTTATGATTTTAAGAATTCTATGAGATTATAGAACCATCTGTATTAAAGAAGATTCATGAGCACAATGAATAAAATTTAAGTAAGAATTAAAATAATAAGACTTTAAAGCCATATAATTAGACAGGAAAATAGACATGAAGTTAAATAAAAAATTATTAATCTGAAAATAAATGTAATCAATATTTCTGGTGAATCAACAGGTTGTTTGAGGTGACATAATATTAATATTAATAATAATTTAAAAAACACACAAATTGCAGATTTTATCAAAAGATTATGAAGTTAGCCGAATTTCTAAAAATTTAAGTTTTTTAATAAATGAAAGAAATGTATAAATATTATTATATGTATTAGAACAATGAAAACCCTTTTTTCTTTATAGCACTTCTATGTCATTTAAATAAATTCATTCAATGAACAATACATGTTCTTATCAACTGTTACTTTTAGCTTTTTGATTACAGATAGTACAATGTTGTGACAGAATTAAAAAAAAAAAAAAAAAACCCTTTTCTTAAGGATTGGTGCAACTGTTATACACATTGGAACATGCAGAATACCATGTAAATTTTAAAGCAATGTGTAAACTGCCTTCGATAATTTCTGCTCCCATGTGTCATACCTCATAATCAGGAGATTTTGACCAGCAGATTTTATAATCAGCTGTGTTGGCACTAATGAGTTTGTGAACATGTTTCAGTAACTTTTATTTTTCTTTCAAAAATACATTCTTAGGAAATACAGAATAGAAAAAGCACAAATCATTCATAATTTGTACTAGTTTATCTGATCTTTATCTTTTTAAAAAAAAAATCATTCCTTTATAACAGTTTTCTTATATTAATAATATTTTTTAACAGCGAATGTTGACATATATCTAGAATTTCATGCCTTTCAAAACCTTTAAAAAATAAAATTACTTTTTACCGTAATATTATTGCAACTATAATAATATGCTGAAAGCTAATAGTTATAAACAAATTCTTAAATATATCTAAAAATAAGTACACATTAATAAATATATGATAATTAATACCCGTATATTAGATTCTACGTAAATCAAATCTAATATTAGTGTGAATTGCATTTTTTAAATCTGATAATTATTTATATTTCTGCTAATATTTGGCTTAAAAATCAATTTTAAAAAATTATAATTTAGTTACCAATTATATATATAGAAAAATATATTTTTCCAGAAATGGCCATGTAAAGAATTACTGAAAAAAACCTAGTAAATAAATAAAATTTTCCTATATGAATTTTAAGTATCATCAGTATAGAGGAAAATACTATTATTTATTTATATTACAAATGATTCAAACTGTTCTAAATTTAAAAAATATAATTGACTTTATATGTAGTATATTAAAACATTCAAATATGCTTTTAGTCTTGCTTTTAGTCTATAGAGTACAAGAAAGATGTAACTTGTGTGCTGCACACACACACACACACACAAAAGTGAACATTTTGTAATAGAAAATGCAACTAGAATCTTAAAATATTACAAATAAATGATAACCTGGCATAAAAACTTGATTAGGCAGAGTTATAAAAATAAAATGAAATTCACATCACAATATTCAAGCTTTAAAAGTATCAATTAATACTTGTAGTAACCTGGGAAATTTCTTAAATTTAAAACATTTAAATTGCAAAATAGCAACATTGTGGTTTATTAGTATTACCCAGGTAAATGATTATAAAAGCCAAGACTTTACTTAATTTACTAAATAACTAAACAGGAAATCATATAATTTATTCGTTTTTGTGATATTTGATATAATAATCTCACTAGTAAATTTAGAGAATTACTATTTAGGAGGTAAGAAATAAATAAAATTACATTAAAAATTTACTTCCAGGGTTTAGACAAAGTCAAAATTACAATCTATTTACTACAGAGGAGACACACAATCTACTAATCATACAGATAGATAAAATTAAAGCTGCTATTTTCAATAAACACTATTAAAAGAAGGGGGGGGGCATCTTTAGTTTGGTTTTCATTGAGATATTGAATTTAGATTTTTTTTTTTTGATATATGGTTTCCAAAAAAATTAATGCATATAAAAAAATTACCAGATTTTTTTAATTTTGATTTTTATAACATAATAATAATGTTATGCTTTAATAACAGAATCTTTTAAAAAGAATACTTTTGCACATGATGGCTAAGAATCTAAACATCAGTTAAGAAGTTCACAAAATCTTTCAATCAAACAAGTAAGCTGTCTAGAATCATATTGACAGCATTATAAAATGAAAATATAAGACAATTTTATTAATTGTCTCCGAAATGGAAACTTTCTGTTTATCAACTTATATTAATATTTATCATCAAAAAGTTAGTTTTTATTGGACTCTTAAGTGTAAAACTTAAAAAGATTTATTAAAATAATTTAATAAGAATTTAATTTCCATAAATATTATACTATATAACAATAAACTCAAATATTGTTTCATATAATAATTACTGTTTTTTTTTTCCTTTCTTCCAGAAGACATATAATTGACATCTGATTTAAATACTGAATGAAATTATAAAAAGCAAGCCATCTTTGCAGCAAACTATAATAATAGTAGAAAAATATTGTTTAATCAATTAAAAATTTTAGCTTTTCCCAAATTAACTTCCAAAAAAATTATAACCACAAAAAATTCTTGAATCATTTTGAAATTTAAAAAACATATTTTCAATGGTAAATTTTTTAACTAAGATTTTTTTTATGTTTTTACTAAATTCTTGCAACAATATATTTCATTTAAAAGTTAAACATTGTTACTTTTAATTGCTCTATTCCATTACAAATGACCAAGATGTGAAAGTTCGACTTATTTTTCCATATACTGTGTAAGTTTAAGCACAAGGAATGCTTTTTATAAAAGTTTCAAAATTTTACTGTTCTTGAAATTAAGATTTAACTTCAGAATAAAAAGAAAAATTGATTTTTTTTTCTTTTTAAATGTGCTCATTTTTAAACACTGCATCACTTCTCAGCAACATAATAGGTTATATAAAGATAAAAAATTAGAGAAATGTATAGTATACAACTTCTAAAATAACAAAAGATATTTCTATCAAAATTTGAAGTTTAAAAATATTTTACTGAAAAAGCCTTAGTTACTTAAAACAATTGAAATTTTTAACAACCATTCATTCCGATGAAAATATCGTTCACCAAAGGCAGCTAAATTATAAATATGCATTTCTTTATATATGTATTTCAAGTATTTAAAAAAAGTTACATTTTTTAATGTTTACATATATTTAAAACTAATAAACTGAAGTTTGAAATGGTTATAAAAGTAATAGTACCTATATATTATAGAGTACTTAACCCCCCTCCCCTTCCCAGAGTTACTTGAAGACCATAAGGTTAAGTCAAGCTCCATTCATTATACACAATGCAACCATGCTGGTGTTATATTTCTGTTGTTTAGTATGCGAAGGCCCTCTATAATATCCAAGTACTTCAATTTTACGATAAAATAAATAATAAAATATTATATTTAACAAAAGTACTTCAATCTAATCCTTAAGGAATTATGCAAGAATATGATATTTTGCTATTTTTAACAATGGTTATAATATTCTCATATTTAAATAGTATATTTATTGCATCAAATTAACCTTAAATGCATAGCAATTGTGTTGTTTGTTACACTGTATAATATTTAAGTATAAAACAAATGTTAGAGCTCATTAATTTCAATTGATATGCTGTATATAAACACAGTTTGTTTTGTTGCTTTGATGTTTGATATAATATATAAATACTTGATTTTCTTTGGCATGAAAAAGAATTAATTTATATTTGAAAATTTATAGATTTTGTCTTTAAATCAAAAAAATTCTGCTTAATAATAATAAAATATTGAATAAAACTTCAACATGATCAAAATTCACATACATTTTAAGAAACAAATATGAAATATTAAGTAAGCATTCTTTAAATATATTATTTATTGATTAAAATTATTACAAAATGCACATCGAAAAAGGAAATCCCATAAAAATTGAAGATTTAACAATAAATGTTTGCACATGTGCATGTTTTTTCTCCCCTATCAAATTCTATCCTATATCTCAATTTAATACTTCAAGAATTTGCAGAAAGGAATTGGGAATAAAATTGTACTGTAAGCTGTGATAGCAATAAAGTTAACACACAAAAATGCAAAATTAATAGCGTTAAAATTTCCAAGCCTCTTTAGAATTATTAACTGACACAATAACTAATGATTTTTTTTAAATCACATGTTTAAATTTTAATTAAAGTTTTTGAATTAAGGGGTGAATAACATGTGAAAATGCGGTTTTTAAGTGCATTTAAAGAAATATATAGTTATTTTAGGGTGTTAGAAAAGAAATCTAAACCTTTGTGCCTTCTTGGAACATCTGCGAGATGCCGGGCGCTCTAGGGACGTGTAAGGCCATTTTTGAAATGAATCTGTTAAAACTTGATGAAACTTAAGTGCAAAATTCGCTATTTCGACGAAGAATTTAAAACTTTTCTCAAAAATTTATTTAATGTAATTGCTTAGAAACACAGCATTCATCAATTCGTAACATGCGGATAAAACCGACTAAGAGATAGGAATGCAGTTACAGTGTATAATCCAGAGATGAAATAAAAAGTACAAGCAGTTAAATATAAATTTTCCATTTTTTTTGTATTTATGAAATTCCTAAATTTCTTAAAATTATTAAAATTTTATCAGAATCTTTTCTTTTGACAAAAAGTTAAATATTTTTTAATTAAATACTGTCTTCCATACAGGTGCAGTATAGATTTGCTTTGAAAATGTGGCGTCTGTTTTTACACCAATGTTTGATTATATTAAAAGAATTTCAGTGACATCTTGCTTATAAATCTCTTCTCTCAAATTATTCTTCTCTTCTCACAATTAATAATGAGGGAGTTATTACTGTATTCTAGAAAGAGGGATTATTTGTAGTTATTCTTGAATACTCATTACCAAATAAGGTTTAATATAAGGTAGCAATATATGGAGCACTAAAGATTTTAGTATCAGGAAAACATGAAATGATATTATTTTTAGGAATTAAAGATATATAGAAAATGAAGCCTAGGTGACATTTTAATTCTAAAAATTAACTAATCCTTTGTTATTCGTAATCTTTTTCATCTGTTGCTATTAGCGATATGCAAGGATCGAACTCGCAACCTTATGGTTCGTAGCCGTGGAACATGACCACAAGACAAGAGAAATTTCTCATGTATCGTAGCTGTTATCTGGCTTATAAAGCGTCACCACATTACTCCCCCTCCAGTGCGTCGGATGTGAGACTAACGATATTTTTTGTTCTGTTTTTTTGTTGTTATTAGTGGTGATATATTGGCTGTTGCCAGCCTTATACATTTTTATTGGCTGATTATTTATCGGCTTCATTTTGTTTCTTATTTTTTCTGTTTATTTATCAGCTTTTTTTATTTATTTATTGGCTGCTTTTTTTATCAGCTTTTTTCATTTATTTATTTCTAGTAGAGGGTGCCACAATAGTTGTATGAAGTTTGCGTATTTTTGTCACCGGGTCACCAATGTTGCGATTGGCGATAAGCGAGGACCGAACTCGCAACCTTATGGTTCGTAGCCACGTAACATGACCACAAGACAAGAGAAATTTCTCATGTCTCGTCGCGGTTATCTGGCTTATAAAGCGTCACCACACATCTATAAGTGATTCTTATTCATCTTGACAGTATACAGCTTTTTCGATGATGTATTCATTTTATTTTAATAAATTTTCTTTTATAACTGTAATAATATGTCTTAATGGAAATGTACAAAATTCAAATTAGAGAAATTTTTCCTCTTTATGTACAAATTGTACCCATATCTAATCTGTTGGAAACTGTGACTAACAGAAATTTATTCATCACTTCAAATCTGTCATATTGGCAAGTATTTAATATAGCGCACCAAAGTTTGAATGTATGATCCTAATTCGAATATATTATCAGAAAAAGCTATCTATTGATATATTCAGCATCGATTATTCACTATTTATGCTACTTGGATATACTGGAACAGTGTACGAGTAAAATGAAATTTTTTATAATATTATGCATGATTTTTTCATGATAATAAGTAATATTACATAATGTTATTCAATACTTAATAAGATAATATAATATCGTATAAAACACAAGTAACAATTTATTTTGAATTTCGAACACAAAAACCATTGTATCTTGCATTTTAAACTCGAAATCTGGAGGTTGGTTGTCGATGTTTTATCCCATGTACAAGCGAGATTTCGAAAACGAAAGATAGTTTAATAAATGAGTATCACAGAGAAAGAGATCCAGAGGTCTCACTTCGAAGTTTGGTAAACGATTGCGAGTAGTGGTGAGCGAGTAGTCTTGAGTCGCTGACAAGAAACAAATCTTCCAGATGAATTTAAATGTTGTAGCTAATAACATTGAGAGCAAAGGAATAGAAACAGCATAATTCCTTTGGAAGATTGACAAACTATTTGACTCTGTTAATTCAAGAACATTGTATCATGAAAAGAAAGAATTATGTGCATTAACAAAGGACAGTTTCCATATTTCATTCTGGAAAGAAATGATAGAGTGGATAGATAGCAACATTTTAGATCAAGAAAAAGCAATAGGAGGATTGTAGTACCATGTATAAATGGTTGGATATTAACTTTAAATGCTTTCATTGGAATTTCGGAATATTTATTCACTGAAGTCAAATTTATCCTTACCAATAGATTTCATCAAGATACGTTAAAGAATACATTTTCTTCTGTTAGACGACGTGGAGGTTTCTGAGACAATCCAGATGCTTATGAATTCAGACATACTATTCACAGAGTAATAATTACAAAATTTTTTAAAACAGTCAAGAAATAAAAACTGTGAGGATGATGATGCTTCTACTTCAATCGATTTTACCTCTTTAAACAAAAAAGAATTGTGTGAGTTAATAAATGAAAATTCTGAGGACTTGGATGAAGGAAAGAAACAATATGACATGGATAGCTTGAACATAAGTACTCTAAATATAGTGGAAGAAAGTGTTTTACCATATGTATCAGGTTTTTTAGCAAAAAACTTATTGTCTTCTCATGAATGTATTAAATGCAGAAATTTACTTGCAAATGATGAAAAAAATTTAGATGATCATACAATTGTTTTATAAATATTTTAAAGAATATGACATGTGTAAATCAGGATTAAAATGGCCAACTGAATATTTATTACAATACTTTTCTAAATTATATGAATGTTTTTCTGGTAATGGGGTCAATTCACGGTCACGTGTCAGGTACCAAGCAAACCGCTTCTGTTCAATTTTCAACCGTTCTGCGCATATCGTGATGTCTGCCAATAACGTTGACGAAACCATTGTTTAGTAAATATTACGCTAACCGATCAATTACTAAAAACTTCTGATTTTTTTTAAAAAGATATTATTTTGAATTATTTTCTCCAACTTTTCTTAGTTATATAATTTTATTTCTTATATTAAAATTTTAATTAGTATTTTCAATGGAATTATTGTTTTTGTATACTTAATTAGCATCGCTTTTTAATTCGTTTGGTGCCGCTTTATTCTTTCCTTTCCCATATCCTTCTCCCACCCCCTTTTTTTATCCGAAGGATGCATTCTGTCAATTGACTATGGCAGTGTTTTTGAAAAATTACATATGTTCTTATTTGCATATTATTTAAATATTAACGAATGTTGAATCTTATGAATATAGTTCCCCCAGTTAGTTCTTTTTAAAAATAATTATTACTCTTACATAAGTTAATATTTTAAAGCTTACTAATAAAATTATTATATTTTTTTCTTATGTAATTACTTTTATAAATATTGAGACTTTGATGTTTTCAGTTTGCTCAAAGGAAAGAACATGAAACTCAAATTAATATACATTGAATACATTATGTTTACAATTTCAAATTATGAAATATAAAAGGTATGGATACCTTTTTTTAAATCCATGCAACTTATGAATAAATAATTTCATTTTAATTTGTAGAAATCATTAAAGGAAAACAAACAAAATCACGCTTTCATAATTTTTATTTACACATTACAAATATATATATATATATATATATATATATATACGGATAGAGAGGGAGAGAGAGAAGTTAAATAGGATATAAAGAGGAATTGAAAGAAGCACTTTTATGCTTTCACAGAATTTTATAATTCAAAATTGATATGTTAAAGAAATAGAAAAAAAAGTGAAACATACATGTTGCATGTAGCAATGAAGTTGGGAATAAAAATTACATAATAAATGCTGATATGGAAATTGATTTTCAATGAAAAGACCTTTATTTATTAAAACAGAAATTACTGAGGTGCAGTGTTATAACAGGATATTATGATAACAGTCCATTTCAGTTTAAATACAATAAACTATTGACATTTCATTTTTAACAATAGAAAAGTTGTTTGATATAAATTCATTTTGAATCCATCACAAACTTGCAAATGTAATTAGAAAACTAGTAATATTCACTTCCACCTAAGTTTAGCATTATAGCAGTTGTTATTTTTGCAACAGGAGTTTGTTTACTTACATTAATTAAATTTAGATAAGTTTTTTTTTAAATGCAATGTAATATTCATGCAAACATTTAAAAACCTTCTAAGCATATTCAAAATGATCAGAAATTTTATCAAATGTGAATAAGGTAAATTAGAAATGCACTCACGATTTTGTTTGATTGTTTTTGACGGCAAATAGCTTACCGATTTCTTTTTCTTCGAAGAGTTTTTCTAACAAATTACTGGAACAGCTATATTTAATAAATGGACACACACTGAATGAATTCTTCAAAATGATCGGAGCATATCACCGACTTCAAAGGCTTGAGAAAATCTATACCAAAGCTATCAACCCAAGTCAGGATTGTTGAAAGGAAAATAAGAAAACATTTTATCGTGACAGTCACTCTTGTGTTTCGCATTAAAGCATGCATTCATCAGCACACCAGTATTTCCTCTTTTAACACATAATAAGAGGAAAGAAAATGACTCAAAAATTATAACTTCAAATGTAAACAAAAAATCCGCTTCATACTTGGCGGAGAACGTTAATGGCAGCCTGATCGACGGAAGCGGTGCGGATGAAACTTAAATGCCACGCGCTCAATTTTTTAGACGGTAAAACCTTCACCTCAAATGAGGAGGTCAAAAACTACCTCGATCCGTTTTGGGGCCGCAAAGACCAAAAATTTTATGAGCATGGATTGATGCTACTACCAGAAAGATGGCAAAAGGTGTTGGACCAGATCGGCCAATATATAATTTAATAAGTATTTGTTTATTATACGAAAACTGTCTTTCATTTCCACAGAAAAAAAAAACGAAATTAGTTTTCGAACAACCCAATAGTACATAGTTTTAGAGTACAATGCTTATTCTTTAATAGAAAAAAAATATATACACATTCTTCGTGAACCTTGAAATAGTTCCCACCACTGTATAAAATATCGAATGTATGAATTCAGCCTATTTTTGTTTCGCATGAAAGCTTATGTGCTCTCGATACGTCATCAAGAAATGTATGACCCCTCCCACTACGATCTTCCATTTTCGAGAGACATTGGAAAATAAGATGAAGACAGCGCCAGCAACTTAAACAACTGATTTCACCAATTTGACAAGTGCATCGCTTTTCAAGCACAGCCTATTAATCATAATGATCCGTGCCTATTATGCAATCTGAATTTAACTTTCTTTCTTTGCTTTTCTGACTAGATGCATTTTATCAAAACTCAAGGCATCAAGGCAAGGATTGGCATCAAGCAGATCGAATACCGCAGGCGGCTAGTATTAATAAATATAACGTAGTGATGCCAATCAACTTTTGCATCCCTATCAACACTTCAACTTATCTTATCAAAGCAAAACCTTAACAAAATCGTAGTTACAATAATAAAAATCGCTAATAAAACAAATTCGTATCGCTAATAAAACAAACATAAGTAACTTATGGAGAAAATTAGCTATCGTAGGTTTTTAGAAATCAACTAGCTCGATTGATACACCAATTTTAATGAAAAACATATTCTAAAAGATGATAAAGACTTTACACTATAAAAATATTTTGCGTATTGTAGCATTTTATATAAAAGTAGTCAATATTACATTGAAAATTCGTGAAAGGATTTATTCTCGAGTAGCGCTACGCCAACAAGTTGATAATACGCAGGAGTTAGGGCAAATAATGGCTTTATAATGTTAAAAATTATTTAGAAAAATCAGAAGGCCATTAAGAATTGCAACTCGTAATGATTGAATGAATGTTCCAAAATGGCATGGAGCAGCTTGTGACTACAAAATAATGAGCAACATATCCGCCACATTATTGCATCACACGGGAGTATTAAGGATTTTTTTTTGCACTGATGTTTTACCTCTCACTCGTCTGCGTTTTGATACAATCTGGGTTTTCTAGAGAAAGGAAGAAGCGCAGATGCAGAGATAACCGAGAAGTCTGCTTCCGGAAAGGATATGCATCCCGGAAGAGAAGTGCAAGGAGGATCGAATCCTGCATTAATTCTTCATCACTTAAATAAATATCACCTGGAAAATATATAAAGAATAAGTATTCAAGAATGTTTCAGATAAAGCAGTCTTCACTTACTACTTTTATTTTGATCATATCTGGTAAGTAAATCTAAAATCTTAATTACATCCTGATCTTTTTTACCACCGTTTCTAGAATTAAAATATTTTCACGTTTAATTTTAGCAAAATTATATGCTATGACAAACGTAGATAAATGATTAATAGAGATACATAAGATATTTTGAATGTAAAAAAAAGGTTTTCTTATAAAATAATTAAATACTATAAATATAACTTTCACCGCTTTATTCTTATCTCTATTAATAATAAAGATGAATGTTTGTGTGTTGGCTCACTACAGGACAGATTTTTAGACTTTAATGAAGCTTTCAATATTTTTAGGAAAATCAACCATTTCTTTATTTTGAACCAGTCAGCCTTGGGAAAATTCCGTTTGCCAATTGTCTTTCTTCGATGGAGTAGGCAGGGGCGGCTCAGAGGTTTGCCGACGAGAAGGGACGACAAATACTATAGGGGAGCGAGCACAATTTCTCTAATTTGCCCTCGAAATAACACATAATAATTAATTTTTATTAAAGTAAATAATATTTAATTAAAGTAAATTAAATATTATTTAGCGTCTTTTTTTATTCAGATATTTACCCTTTCTTTCAGTGTTAAAAATTTACAGAGATATTTTTAAAAATTTTTTCTCAGTTTCTTTTACTGAACATCGAAGTACCTAAAATAATTTTTCCTAAGAATTGCAACGTTATTCGCATTCATTGCAGCGTATTTACACGCATTCATTCATACGTCATTGCACGTTTTCATTTTTGAGTTATCTTTGTCACAGGCAGATGAGCATTTTCCAGAAATGTGCTTTTCGAACTCAGGGAGGTCTAAAGCGTGGAGATTCCTTAAAGTCACGAGCTCAAATTTTTTGACGATAACTGTACTTTCTCTATAATATGTATACGAGGAAGTAAAAATCAACACATTTTATTAAACAACAATTATGTCTTGAATATGAACTCCTCTATCTTCATTTTTAGGCACCTGGTCTTGCAGTTAAATACTTTTTTCTCTCGAAGCTATTGCAAGCTAGTATTTTCCCCAAAAAATGAATTTTATCCTCTCAGTTACATGTATTGTTTTTTCTTAACTCCTTTGCATACAATAATAAGTCTGAATCGCGCATCGAATCACTAAATTTTAAATTTTTAATCTGCATTAAGTAATTTAAAATGAAAAAAAAAATCTCTTGAAAACGCATCATTACTTCAAATGCCTTGATATTATTCTAGGGATTAAAATAAATTGCCTGAAATAAGATGTGCCATCTAATTATAAGGTTAAGTAAATTCATATATCAAGGGGTTATTGTTTGATATATGAATATTCCATGAATAACTATTTTAATCATAATTTTACTAAGACATCTTTATTCAAAGTCTATTAAAAATTTAGAAGCACCTGAAATTATATTATTTTTACCGTGAATAGTAATTGAAAGAAAAAAAATAGAAGCGATACATTTCGCGATTGCATAGTCATTATATTAAATGCGGAATTTTGAAAAATTTAGGTAGTAATTTATTTAACAAATTTAGTGAATACTTTGATAAACTCTTTGAGTATATCTAAAAAGCTACCATACAAATATTTTTTTGTCGTCAATTGCAGTCGATAATATTTCTTTAGCGTAATAACTGTAGCTTGATAAATTAGAGTGCAAAAGAAAACATATATTTTTCTGTTAAATAAACTTATTTTACAATTTACTAACTCCATTGATTTATAATGAATTCACATAATTTGGCTACAGCAAAGAAACTCTTCTTAGCATGCATAAGCCGTAGAGTGTCAAAAGAAAAGAGCGTTTTATTAAATTTAGTATAATCATTAATTAGATTTTAGTCAGACAATTCTCATAATGAAAAGAATAAAATAAATTTTCTAATTCATTATTAAGAAAGTAATAATTAGATGAAAAAAAGTGGCGATCAATTTTAGAATTATTATTCATTGAATCCTGAATGAGGAAAAACAACTCTATCGCCCTATTCATGGATAATATAAAAATATATTTCCCTAATAACTCTGCTTGCAGGTAATCGAAATACTCGATGAGAATTATTTTTTTCTCCTAACCTATGATAACATCTTAGCCGTAAGAAAAAATTGGTCGGCGAAAATGCGACGTCTTATTCATATGTCAGCTTATTGATTATTATGTTAAATATAGAGCAAATCATAAGTTGAATGAGTGACATTTAATCAGATGTTTGAAAATCTGCGAATTTAACATTGTCGGCATTGAGTTCTTAGTCTACCGATCAAAAACTGTTGGCAAAATGCGATATATTATTCACCTGTTACTTTATAGATTGTCATTGGCAAAACATAGTACAAATTATAAACTGAATGAACGATATTTGAATCAGATGTCTAAAAATCTGCGGACTTCCATCGCATTTACTTCATAGTTTCGGCAGTCCAGAAATTGTCAGCAGAATGCAATATCTTATCACCTTATCCAATATACAGCAAAAAGTAATGCTAATTATAATCTTGATGAATGATATTTAAATCAAAATCCTAAAAATCTGCTGATTTAACTTCTTCGACATTCATTGCATTGTGTTCATCCGATTGCATCCGATCAAAAATTGTCCACAAAATGCGGCATCTTATTGACCTGTCACCCTGAAGTGATCATATTCCAAATATAATCACATGGCATTAACTGTCACTTGAATATTTCGATAAAAATTTATCGCCCAATTATAATGATAATAATATATACAATTTTTATATTATTATCACTATAACTGGGTTATATTGTAATGATAATAATAATATAATTTTTTAAATTATCATTTTTGATTAAGTTAACCTGCAAAAAATGTTTTGGAGATCGAAAGATTTTCAGATGAGGGGGAAACATTGCTTTTCTAAAAATTAACGACTGCTCAATATAATAGTCAAGTGATAATTCCAAACCAGTTGAAAACGGAATTTTATTTTAAAAATAATTCTGGCCTCGAGAAAAAATTTTGGGGCTCAATCTATTGTGAAATGTCTTATAGCCACGTAATTTTTTTCCAAACCGACTTAAACTAATTAATGACTTAAATTAATTAAGACAAACAATGGCTTGAAAAATAATAATGTTCACACATGATAACTTGAAATTCGTGATAGCAGTTTTAAGTATATTATTTATAGTAACAAAAAAATCAATAATATTAACAAACTTCATCCAAAGTAATTATATTTTTCCCATGATGTATGTTAACAATGGTAGGTTGCATATATATAAAATTAGATTTATTTTCATACATTTCAGCGCTGACGATTTAGGTCTCCCAGCGAATTAGAAATCCATAAACATTTAAGCGAAGACAGCTAAGAGGGAGAATTAT
>JAPMOR010016734.1:31961-75044 GCA_026543865.1 Argiope aurantia | reverse complement strand
ACATTTCGCATCTCATCCGCATTTATGTATAATAATGTCACCACTGCGCAAGAACTGTTTGGTAGTACTTTAATCAGCATGAATCTGAGTTCCCACACCTATCCTAACCACTGCAAAGCCCAGATCTGAGCCATTTAGAGGACTTTTGGGAAATGTTAGAATGGCCCTTCCACCAACAATCTTTCATATCTTCAAGTTTAGAAGTTTTTAAACGTTACTCCAACTCTTGATATTTATTCCTTGGTCCCAAATGCAATCCTCTGTCTTGCAGGAAAGATGCCCAAAATGAATAGGGTTGAAAGAGGGCCAATAAATTATCGAATCGAAGTTTTTGATTCATTGGTTCGTATCTGTAGCATGCAATTGCACCTGGGACTTTGAAATGACAGTTTTGAATTGTATTCTTCATTCGTTTTCAGTTGTCCAGTGGATCAGAGCTGAAAAATCGTGCAACAAAGGAAATTTGGAAGAATGCCTCGCAAAGATTCAAGACTATTTTGAAGATGATTATCATTTTGCGAAGAAGACGGAATCCGAAATCGATGAATTTTGTCAGTAAGTTATTTTTTTTATAAATATATCTAGATGTAGTTTTTTGCAATTTGCCAAATAGTATGTATGGTCTTACATATTAAAAATGCATTGGGCCTACTATCAGACGACGTTGTTGACTTCGTGTAGAGAGTAACCACTCTAATCGTAGCCTTGTAGCCAATTTCTGAATCATTAGAAATCATTAGAATCATTATAAATCAGTTAGAATGATATCCTAAAGAATGAAAGTCCTTATGAAAGAAATGATGCTTTATAGTGTTTTACTGTTAAAAATAAAAAAGTATCTCCAATTTTTATGTAGTCCAATGGTGGTACTAAGCGGATCTAGTAAAATGTACTTCAGTCACAAACATTTTAAACAAAAAATTAGATTCTAATACAAGAAGAATGGATTACTCTAATAAAATTTGGATTTCATCATCATTATTTTTTAATTAAAATTTAAATTTCATCATCATTATTTTTTAATTAAAAATTAAATTTCATCATCATTATTTTTTAATTAAAAATTAAATTTCATCATCATTATTTTTTTATTAAAATTTGAATTTCATCATCATTATTTTTTTAATTAAAATTTGAATTCCATCATTTTATCCAATCAACAGCAGCCTTGTCACTATGTAATGTTAGGAATATCTCTCTTGAGGCAGCATGAATATATATATATATATATATATAATTTTGTTTTGATCACCATTAATTTTTCATAATTAAGCTTTAATACATTGAGAAGGAGTTATTAGCAAAATAATCTGAATTATTTAAAAATATCTTTTATAAATTCATATTATTCAGTTGTTAGTTTTTAATAATTAATAACAATTTTTAAACTTAGTTTGAATAAAATAAAATAAAATTTAAAAAAAGTTAGTAAAAAAAGATCGAAATTAGAAATTTGTGTGAAAAATGATTTTTTTTAAATTTGGGCAAAATGGTTAACTAAAAGGTGTAACGGTATAGAATGTTACATTTTTTTGTTCGAATAGGATAATTTTAATATTAAAAAAGTTATCGCTATCGCCATTATTTAAAAAAAATTAGGTTTTATCAATGTGCTGATATCATGCTGACAAATACTGTAATCAAACGATTAAGTAAACTTCTACTACAAACGTAAAAACAAAAAATTATAATATTCGGCACTTGTCTATATATGAAATGAAATAAATAAGAAACACGATATTTTTTAGAAAAATAAACGGAAGAAAAAAAAATGTTTTGTGAAATTTTAAAACATCTATATTGTTAATTCAACAAGTATGTGTTATGTAAAGTAAGCATGACTTATATATGCCAGATATGAATTTTAATTTGGGTCCAACAGCTAATTTTTAAACTGTTAGTAATAAGTATATGTATTTAGCAAAAAAAAAAAAAATGGTGTAAATGAAAAAAAGAATAATGTTTTAGGTAGTGTGAATCAATGAATGTTTTGATGAATTACAAATTAAAAATTTTTTTATATACCGACCTTCGGTTCTTTGAGTCGTATTTAGTAGAAAAATTTTGAAATCCTATCATTTTAAACACACAAAATATGTTCAACTCTTTTGTGACTAATATTTGAATATCAATACTATATAAAAACACGAGATTTAGATCATTCCTTTGATCGTCTCGTAGGAGACAAGCCAATCAACACACATCATCTTAATTGATTGACTTAACTTAGTAAAATTACTGATTGTTCTAAAACAATGATAATCAAAACTTCATAAATTGGTTAGTTTTGACCACAGAAAATTGAAACATTTTTTTCTTATTTTTTATTTTATATTTAGAATGTTCGGATCATTTTGCGGAATATGATTCATAGGACCGTAAGATTGTATAAAATTGAGATTTCATTAAATTATTTTATTACTGACTGAAACTTAAAGTTAGTACTTTATTTAATCCATTTTCTCAACGAAAAATATAGTTTTTAGATGACAAAAACATTAACGATAATTTCGGAAAATATGGCTAAAAATTTAAAAATTCAGCTTAATTTTTAATTAAATAATATTTCCATTAAATAAAAAAAAATTATTTTCGAAATACGCATTTCTAGCGTGCGTCCTAAATGTATATGCGCCAAGGTTGGTTACTCTAAGTCAAATTGTTTAGCTTGTAAAGTACTATACACATTCATTTTTATTAGTAGTAGATTTGAACAGAATTGACCTTTAGAACTGTAGTTACCACATTTGGTACAGGTATTCCTTGAATGACAAAAATATATACTTAAGAGCAATTATCTCAAAATTTTAATTAAAATAAAATAACAATTATAATTTAAATAAATGTTTTTCCAACATTTCTTTGAAATTGTTATTGCACATAAATAATTTTTAAATCCCCTTAAAAATCAAAAGATTGTCTTTTATACAATCCATTTTAATTATAGTTGAAATTTAATATCTACTAATCGTCTTTGGTAGACAAGTTATTTGTCCGAAAATATTGGCTATATTTAATTTAATTTAAATCTTTTAGTCCTTCATGTCCATGATACCTTCAAATTGTCTTCAATATAAGCCATGTTATTTTAGATATCTTACATACGTTCTTTTCATTGTACATAAGAGCTTTTCTTTTGAAGGAACTATGTACAATTTTTCGATATTCTAAATTTTATGGTATTGTCGCTTCACTTTTTTATTCATCCAGAAAATGGCATGGATAAAACGCTTTCGATTTCATTCGCAACAATAAAAACGTTGTTGTGAAACATAATTACTATTATGTTTAAAAGCTAATTAAATTTAGACTAAAAAAATTACAGAACTAAATTGGTATCATTGAAAAGATTATATTTTTTTAAATTTTAAAACGATGTAAAAATTATTTTTGTGTAGCAGTATTTTCGAAAGTTATTGCTAAAAATCTTCTAAATCCATTTTATTTTTTAATTAGATTTATAATTGAAATTTTATTTTAAAAAATCGCTCCTAGGTGCTCTTTCCACCTTCTGAAACACATCTGGGCCACATCTTGAAAGTATATCTGAAGTACATCTATCTCTAGGTTAAACGGCCTTACCTATAGAAGCCAACACACAGACAGAACGACACACATGCGCAACATTAATTTTTATTGCTAGTAAATATTTTTATTCATTTAAAAATATTTTAATTTCATTTAACAATACTAGTTTTCATGGTTATAAGAAATATTTAAAATGTTTTGCTATAAATAATTCAATCCATGATTTTCTTTCACGTTTGAAGATGAAAATATAAAGATATGACTTATTTTTCCATAATGAGCAAGTTTCTATTTAAAGCGTACCTTTAATATACTTTTTAAAATTTTGTTGCACTTACAATTAAAATTTTACTTCACAAGCAAGGAATAAAGAATTTTTTCTTAGAATGTGCTGATTTTTAAAAATTGTGGTTCTTTTTTTGTAATAAAATCGGATGTAAAAGTATGTTACAGTTTACGTCAGTTGAAACTGCTTTCTTATTTATCAAATTGAATTTTATATCGAATCAGAGGAATTTTTATTAAATAATCAACTGAGGCATTGCCTAAATCATAAAAAAACTTCAATAATGCCATTGGACATCATTACTGAACGATTCTATTTTCATTAAACATATTTTTAGAATGCATTTTGGTTAGAGAAAACATTTTTTTTTTTGTATTCGATGAGGTTTAATCATTTCCGTTTCAAACTGGAGTTGAAATTTCAGGGGACATGCCAAAAATTAAGGAAAATGCATAGAACAAAATATTTAATTAAAGATTACAACGTCCATTAACGCAATAACCAGCAGACGGTAAATAAAAATTTTAAGATATGAAAAACATAGTGATATTTATTTTTTTACATAAATGCATTTATAGTTTAAAAAGAACTAATTAATATTCCCATTAATGATCTCTCTACATTAAATATAAATGTAAATAAAACATGGAAATTATAATAGTAAAGGAAGAAATGTGTATGCTTATTCATGTGTACAGCACTCTACAGGGCAGATCGTTTGAACTACATCTACCAAAATATATAGACTGGAGAGAGGGAATGATCACCTCTGACAGATTATTTTGAAATTTTGGGTTAAACTTTAATTAAATTCAAATTTTTACTTTTTAAGCGATAGCTTAAAAAAATATTTCAGCATAAAAAAGTTTTACATCATCTTAAAAATTAAAAAAAAAATCTTTTTAATGATACGATGTTTTGCCAAATAATTTTTTAATAATAATGCCGCATAAGTTTTTAAATCAATTTTTAAAATTATTTTAAAGGTATTTTTGCAACACTATATTTTATGGTTGAAATGAAATTCATTGTTCACCTTGGCTCTCTTCCCATTGTTTTGATGATGCAAAAATAAAGTCTTATTTTTCCCTAATTAGTAGATTTGTATTTAAGGTTTGCTTTTAATATACTTTTTGAAATTTGTTGTAAGAATTAAGATTTGATTTCTCTAGCAAATAATAATGAAATTTCTATAAAATGCATCCATTTTACAATCCTGCAATTGTTTAATGTAAAACCAATGCATGCATATAAACGTATTATCCTTCTAATTACCTGCAATCGCTGTCTTATTTTAGTGCACTGTATTTTCAACGAGAAAGGAAAATATTCTGCAGTACACATAAAACTTTAGGGCTGGACGGTTTTACTTTCTGTTTTCACATTTTAAATAAAAGTATTTAGTTTCATCAAGAAAGTTTTTCTATTAGCTGAAATGTAAACACTTCCGTTTTCCAAATTAAAATTCATATGTTAGTTGAAAAAGTAGATGAGAGAGGAGCACTGTATGATCAGCGGAGTGGTGTAGAGTTAAAAAAAAATATTCTATGAAACATGAAGTTTAAAAATGCACTTCTGAGGAAGCCACCAAAGGCAAACTATAGGAAATAATTTGAAAATTTGTGCAGCCATAAATCCCGAAGAGCTGACTGGTCTCCAAAGGCGGCCAGTTAAAAATAAAGAAAGCGATTTCTCCATTTAATTCTATTTTGTGGAGATGTTTCCCTTCCTTTTCTTTCTAGGCTGGTAAGGTCTCGGCTTCGGAACCGGAGGGTTTCAGGTTCGAGACCCGATTCCACCGAAGAACCGTCGTGTAAGGGGGTCTGTTGCACGTTAAATCCGTCATGACCAAACTTCCTCCTGCTGGTGTGGTGTGGAGAGGGGGGTGCCAACTCAGGTGCCGTCCTCGTCATCTGACCGCGGTTCAAAATTACGAGGTCCGTCTCAAAATAGCCCAAGTGTTGCTTCAAACCGGACGTTAATATAATTAAACCAAACCAATCCTTTTCTTTCTTCTAAACTGTTTAATCGGAATTCTCTTATCGTTGGACTTTTAATTGGTATTTAGATTGATTGTTTATCTTTTACGTGTTTGTTATGCATTATGTTGGAGCTTTACAAATTGTTTCTTAGTTTTTGGAAATTAGAAAAAAATGCCTGAAAGATGTGATTCTTAGAGAACAGCACATTGATAAAATTAATTTTAGTTTTCAGAGCTATTAGAAAAGTTTTACACCAAATAGCCATACTAGCAAAAGAAGGAAAAGTAAAAAAAAAAAAAAAAAAAAAAGAATCTTTTCTTACGAAACGAAAAAATCGTGTTTTGAAATGCAGAGAGAGAGAGAGAGAGAGAGAGAGAGAGAGAGAGAGTCTAGCTTCTTCAATCGAATTATAAATTCTTAAAAATAAATACAATCGCTCTCTCATAAGATGGTTTCACCACCCGTTTCGGAGCGTGAAATGAAAGAAAATGGTAGCTAAAACTCGCAAGGAAAAAGTGCGTGGACGCGGTAACAGCGATTACCGAGACAGGTTGAATTTGGTATCACCAAAACTGTGGATCTGCACCAAATGTTGGAGCCAATCAAGGGAAATGAAAATCTCATTTTGTTTGAAAACGACGCACCAGGGGAGATGAACTCTTCAGATCTTAGAACGAAAGGAATACATTTAGATGGGTCTCTCTCTTCATGAGATACATCGAAGGGACATTTGTTTTCATACGCAATTGCTAAGTGGTGGCAAAACCTGGGGTGGCGGAAAGAAATATTTTAAATATTTCCCAAAGTATTCACATGGATTTTGATTGGTTTTTTTAGCTTATGCACACTTTGTTTTCTGAAGAGCTTCGGATATAAAAATGAATGCAGCCGGTCACTACTCATCAGGTTCAACAAAATGACGGTTTGGATCTGGTTAAGTGTTGGCACTGCTGTTTTCCGATATCTTCTTTCTTAAAATGTGAAATGTGCGCAGTACTCTGATTCAGAAAAATGACGCTGGTGGAAATATAAACACAAAATGTTTGTTGAAAAAAAAGGGACAAAGACGAATGAAGTTACGAGATTTTTTTCTCCTTAAAACGATGAAATTCAATTTTTTTTTGTCATTTCAGCAAACATTTGCTTGCTACAATGACTTACTTAGCGATTAATGACTTGCTACTTAGAGATATTGTGAAGAAACTCGAATATACATTTTGGGATACGACCGAATAAAACCAAAATTTGACGCAGAATTTCAATAACAAGAAATTGCATTTATTTATGTCATGTGATTTCGGTTTCATGTTTATATGCATGCAAATGTGTAAATCCGGGAACTGTGAACCCGTCGAAGGGTTTAGTTTAATATTTAATGCAGAATTATATTTTAGATATTTTATTGGATTTTTATTCATCTGCATCTTTACATTTAGTCGTTGTTATATTCGGGTAGACAAATTTCCTATCAAAGGATTTCTTTCAAAATTTGATAGAGACCTACAAATTTGGTTTAAATTCTTCGCGCTAAGTTTTATCCGCCTGTTTCAAAGCATTTTTTGTTATCATGATCACGGATGGCCAGATATAATTCCAGAATTGTGTCGAATTTTTTTAAACTGTTTTATGGGGAGATCCGCCAAAATTTTGAAGTCGAATTTTTTGGTTGAATATAATACTTTATATATCAGCTACGAGAGAGTAAAAAAACTGTATAATTTTCGCAATAGTTTCTCTAAATATGCTTAACCGATGTTTAAATTACACCCTCACAAAGTTTCAATACTTACTTTATATTAATTGCATTTATTTAATGACTTATTTCTCTTTTTTTTATGACTTTGTTTTTGATTATACCAACAATAAAAACAAAAACAAAACAAAAAAAAAAAAAGGAAATCTGCTATCCCAAATTTCAAGTTATCATGTGAGAACATTTTTTTTCGATGAATTGCTTAGAACTAGAAAGCGATATTTGAAATTCAGAAACGAAACGGAGGCGTTTGCGTTGAAAGTTGACGGTTGTGATTCAGAATCCAAATGGACGCATTCTGTGTTTGAAGTTGAGTGCTGCGATTGAGAATCTGCAACATACTGCATACGTTTACGCTTTCTTCGTAAAACTATTTTACTTTCCTGTTTATTTCGATGTGCTTCTAATTTTAAATGGCCGCGGTGACCTGGTGGTAAAGTATCAGCATGTGAGCCGTAGGGTTTCAGGTTCGAGACCCGATTCCACTGAAGAAACCTCGTGTGAGGGGGTCTGTTGCACGTTAAATCCATCATGCCAAACGTCCTCTCGCTAGTGTGGCGTGGAGAGGGGGGCTGCAGCTCAGGTGTCGTCTTCTGACCGTGGTTCAAAATTACGAGGTCCGTCCCAAAATAGCCCTAGTGTTACTTTACAACAGGACGTTAATATAACTAAACTAAATCTGATTTTAAATTTTCATCATTCGTTTTTGTTGATTGAAGGTTTTGTTCCGGACTCTGTTTGCTCTTCCGTTCCCTTTCTTTTTTTCTTTGCAAGGCTTCAGAGAGAAAGCTTAGGACGCCCCATTTATGATTTATTCATTGCCTATGCAATTTCGAGCTTCACCCCCAATTAAAACAACATCATGTTCTTTTTCAGATCTCGTTTTCGTTTCTCGGCTCCTAGTCGCCGAAAAACAGACGTAAATGTGGTATCGTTCTATAGAGGACATCGTGTAGAGTGTAGCGATACCACTCGTAAAGAGAGTTTTTGAATAAACGAAGTCTATGACCTTGAAAATTCATATTTCTACAACTTTGAGAGCCCATATTTCACGAATCAGTCGGAGTAGCAACTTGAAACTCGTATAGTTACGTGCATTTCGGCTAGTAACGATATATACAGGGTGTTGCCTAATTCGACCGACAAATTCAGAGGGGTGATAGCAGGCATCAAGAGGATAAAGAATCAGCATACAACATGGGGTCCCAAACGACATTTAATTGGTGAAAATCGCAAAAAATATAGAGAGTCGGTAAACTGTTGGAAACTGTAAAATTAATTAAAAAAATAACAAATTGTGTTTCAACTATGAATTTTTTTCAGTGAAAGCACATTCTTAAAAGGCTATTTTTCATGTAAGTAACATGCCGATTTGATAAAAACATCGTAGGATTACGCGAGTTCGCAAATTGTACAGACTAAGTCTATGGCAAAGGATACCGACGTGCTCTGATTGCTTTAAGCCTTGGCATCTTTTTGGCAATGTTTTGCCAAAAAGAGGCCATACCGAAATATATTTTTGTAAAAAAAAATAAAATTTGTGAATTTATTCCCCCCCCCCCTATTTTTTACGGCTTACATGTAATATTAATCTGGAGCACATATACAGCAGAAAAGATCAAATCCTGAAACCTAAATTCAGGAAATATAAAAATTAAAATTTATTAAAAATATTTTGTGTGTGTGTTTCTTCTTAATATTATTTTGATATAACTAAAAAAATTAGCTACGAAATCACATATTCCGTTAAAACTTACATATTTATACGTTTTGGGCATTAAGTAATCATCTCCCCATATATGGTTGATGGGAAAGTAACAAACATTCAGCAACAAGTTTCAATGACTGCATAAATTATCTAACAAAGGCACGATAATCATAGAAAAATAAGAATTATTTACTTGCTGCATCATATGTTGAGTAATTATTTTCATTTAGTTTTTATAGGGCCGCGGTGGCCTGGTGGTACGGTCTCGGCTTCGGAACCGGAGGGTTTCAAGTTCGAGACCCGATTCCACTGAAGAACCGTCGTGTAAGGGGGTCAGTTGCACGTTAAATCCGTCCTGACCAAACGTCCTCCCGCTGGTGTGGTGTAGAGAGGGGGGTGCCAGCTCAGGTGTCGTCCTCGTCATCTGACCGCGGTTCAAAATTACGAGGTACGTCCCAAAATAGCCAAAGTGGTGCTTTAAACGGGACGTCAATATAACTAAACCTAAACCTTAGTTTTTATACTTCTGTACATAAAGAACATTAGTTACTTGTATTATTAGTAATATTTATTATTATTATTAATTAGTATTACTAGTAATACTTAGATAAAACAATTATATTAATAAAAATTAGATCGTGTTGATATTCACTCGTATCTTCCATAAAACTAATGAAAGGTACAAGGTTTGAGCCAAATAAGCGAAAACTTCACTATTATGAGTGCAAAACATTGCCAAAAAGAACCCAAGGCTTAAACCAATCAGAGCACGTCGATATCCTTTGCCATAGACTTAGTCTGTACAATTTGCGAACTCGCTAGGATGCTAGGATTACTATGGTGAAACCCCATTGTCTCTAAAAACAGGTCAACCTTTTAAAAACGCATCTGCTTTCAAAGAAGCATGCATAATGCAATACTGGTAAAAGCAGGTGAAGATGAAAATTGCCATTTATACTTTATTCATTGCCAACGCGATTTCGAGCTTCAATTATTCATTGCTTACGCGAGCTTCAAGACTCCCTGACCAAAAACAATATAATGTCCTCACATGATTAAAAAAAAACCCGTTTCTGACAGTTTAAGGATATGCTGTATTACTACTAAAATCTTCCCCTATTTACAATTGTTTTTTACTTATCTAACTATATGATTTTCAATTTAGTACACATTTTGTTTTTAAAACAGGAAACTTCAGGAAGATAGCGAATGCCTGAATGTTGCAACCGAAGTTTGTAAGAAGACTTATCCGTTGATTTCAGCACTCACCGTCACTCTTTACAATCAAGTGAACCAACTGTGCAGTCCGGGCACGCATCACAAAGAAAGTGAGTAGTGCACGATTTGTTTTCACATCTTAGGAGTTGGGTCAGTGGCGGACTTGGCTGTGAAAATATTAGTTGCAAAGAAACAATAGGACTCAGCCCAAATCTACTTTGCTATTATCCTATCTTTATAAAGGATAGATATAATTTTCAAAAATACATAAAGGATTGAAATCTTTAATATTTGACCACTAGTGGGAGAAAACTCATTAATCGCTAAATTTTCAAATTGTACCCCGATTCATTTGACTTTCAAAAGTTGATTCAAAACTTTATATAAATCTACGTCTAATACTAAATTGGATTTTATTTTGCAGCACTTTTTAATATTTGTGCAGAAGATAGACTTTGAAGATTTTTATTTTGTCCCCGTTTAGAAAGGTTCATTCTATAGTAATATTAATTTTTAATAATTAGATCTGGAGAATTTTGAAGCCAATGTACACATCCCGGGGACCCATATTAAGCGTATGGGGTTCATTTACAGTCAGACAAGCTGGCAACCTGGGCAGGTCATTCCTGCAATCGAATACCTCTTTCCTTGTATAATAATATCTCGCTCGAGCTCAGAATGCTCGAATTGTGAAAATATTGTCTATTTTCAGTAAAACTGTCCTACGACCTGATCTGAGTCTGATGACAGAGCTCCTAAAGACGATTTCGGAAATTTGAGATTTAATAAAAGCATGTTTGCAAAATATATTTCTATTAATGTATTAAAAAATAAAACTTATTTTTAATTTAATACTTTTCTACTTTTTCCTCGTTATTTATAATTCATTATTAAAAATATCACGAGACCGTAAAACCTATTTTTTTCTTCATATTCATCGTTAGGTGGCGCCCTACCATCATCATGGAATCAACACACAACAATATTCAATAAAAAATGAGAAATAGTTTCATCAAACACATACTTATTAACGAATTATTATGAAATTTACTCTAAACAGAGAGCTATTGAATGAATATTTTGTATTCCTTTTAAACAACGAGTGGAAACGAATGATGAACCACACCTCTCTGCTCCATTGACTGGATAGCATATTCTGTTCGCAATAGAGACAAAAAGAAGAAGGTGATAAAATTTGCCTTACCCAAAAAGTTTCTTAAAGTCTCTCACTGAGTTTAAGATAATTCTAATAAAATATTATTTAGAAGAGGGACAAAGTAAATTATTACAAATGTTACCACAATTCCTTTCTCCTTCTGAGATGTTCTATTCATTAAAATAATATGAATTGCAAAATACAATAGAGAGAGAGAGAGAGAGAGAAAGAGAGAGAGAGAGATTTAGATTATTACTAATAATATAATAAGTAGAAAAAGAGTAGGAAAGGCATAAATTCATTCTTGTATTAATTGATGAATTACCATTGCTCGTATCAGTTTGTGTTAAAAAAAACACTTGAACGAAATATTTTTCATATACAATCATACCTCGTTCAATCAGCACTTCCCATAACGAGTGATTTGCATAAAGAGAAAAACTGAATTATAATAATAATAGTATTGTTACAAACCTGCAATTCGGTTTCCCAGCATAGTTTGTTCCATCACCAGAAAGACTGTTTTAAAGTCATCGGTATTGGACGGAGTCCGGGTGTCGCGTCGAAGGTCCCAGAGCTTGGCGACAAACTTGGCGACCATTTGGCGACTTGGCGACGAATTTGGCGACTTTGGCGCTAAAATAGATTATACCCGAAAAATCGAGAATTTTCCCGATCCGTCCAGTAGGAACCGAGATACGCCTCGAACGTTCCTGATTGGTTGAGAGGTTTCTAGCCCCGCCTCTTGATACCTATAAAAGAAGCCAGTCTGTGCTGCTAGAGGAGTCGAAGAAGTCAAGTCAGAATGGACGGAGAGAGTAAGAGTTGGAGAAGAGTAGTCGGAAACGACGAAGCGGAGTGGTCGGAGAGAGTAGTCGGAATCGACGGTGAAGAACTGGTCTTCCAAGGATTAGCAGAGCAGCGACGGAGTCAAGCTAGTGCTGAACTAATCTGTGCGCTACTGTCTGCAGTAGATTCTTGTTGTATGCTGCTGTGTGTGCTGTTGTATGCTACACGTCTCGGGAGAAGATAATCGTCTTCTGTGCTGTATATAGTTGTCGCTTTTGTGCTGTCATGTGTATCTTCGTGTAAATAAACGTCGTTGTTTCTTTTTCTACTGCCGCCTGCTGATTGAGCGTTCTCCACACCATATAACTTCCACTACCCAAACGAACCCCGGTAAAAATTCGTAACAATATTCTCTTATATCGCATAACGAGTAACGAGAAGACATCTTGACCGTCACATGCTGGACTGGTCTGTAACTCGGTATGTATCAATACTGAACGCTTGTGTAAAGAGAATCCTTATATCTGCATGGAAGAAGCTTTGACTGTACAGCGTTGCAGAACGCTACTACAAAGTGTTCATGCAAATTCCTATGGAGACACGAAATTGTGTCCTTGGCCAAGATTATGAGGCTCAAGTTGCACAGCAACGAATATCAGTGAGCAGGATGTAGAATATAGCCAGAACTAGCGAAGAGATTCATTGTGTAATACACCAAAAAGGTTCCGACAATGTTTGGCCATGAAAAGAGGGAATAACAGTCTCAACAGAGCAACAGCCTTCCAGTAAAATAAAGAAGATGCTGAAGCAAGTGAATTTCTTGAATCGTTTGTTGAGAAGTATACCCTGATTAGTAACTATGTGCGCTACAAATTCATTTAACGATACTACTCTCTTAGTTTCACCACATTTTGAAGTGTTGTCAGAAACATTAGAAAATTCTCTTATGAAAAAGCATGCCTTCTAAATAATAAATTACGTGATTATAAATTTGCTTAAGTATTTTACGTTTCGTATTGGAACGCGTTGTCCTATTTCACGTTGATTCCCAAGGGAAAATATTGTTTCTTTCAACGAGCATTTCGCGTTATGCGCGAGATTCGGAAAGGAATCATGTCCTTTCCGAATCTCAATCTTGCTGCAATTCACAACCGGCATCTGTTAAACTGCTTTATTGAAAATTCATTGGATCTTAAATACTGTGGCAAAGGTATCTGGTGTCTAAACAGAGAGGGTACAGATGTCTCGGGGGCCAGTGAGGAGAGTAGAATGGAAGTAAAACGTTAGTGTATTAATGTCGCTCTTGAAAGTCAAATATGGTGATAGAGTGAAATAATAATATTATTATTACGTTTGCACCAATACGTTTCCTAAGCCACTGATGGCAACTGGGCTTTGTGCTCAATTTACCATCGCTATCTCACCGACCAAATCTGTCAGTTCTGATTATGCTCTTTGGAATCACTTATCATTTAATTTTAAAGTTTTTTTTTTTTATTTTCTTTTCAGCTTACCTGAAGATGCTTCCCTGCATCGACAAGCATTCTGAAGACTTTAAAGAGTGCTCTGGAAAGCATCTTGAGAAAAAATTTGACGATGAGAAGTTGCAATCTGTTTGCATGTAAGTGGAAAAAGCATCACATTTCTCCTTAACCATTCGGCTTTGTTGGAATTAAAAATGTTAGGCTACTTGTGTGTTACCCCCACCCCCAAAACCTGCAATCATTTAATAAATAATTTTTTTTAGAATTACTAATTTCTGAATTGGCTGGCTCAAGGTAGTATCTTTGCTAATGGTCATGGTACTGAAAGACGATGTCCGCGCTAGTAGGCTGTTATTCATATTATATAGTGATTAGAGATTTTTTTTTAAAAAAATTTCGATTTGAAGCTATTTTGGTATTATTTTTCTAATTCTGGGCTACTACCAGTTGGAAAGAAAAACACTGATTCGGCACACCTGTCTCCAAATTTGCTCACTACAACTGTGGAGAATATTCAAATGCTTAATTTTGTTGGATTAGGGGCAGTATGTCCAAGTACACTGAGAATGCTTAGTGGAATCGACTTCGAATCGAAAAAAATAGGATGTATTGTTACAAAATCATCTGGTGTGTCTATTGTTAAAGAAGTCCAACATGCAGGAAAATGGGAAACGACGCTTTATTCTACGAATACTCCAGAAAAATGGAGTACAGATAACGAAAGCACATCCAAGATGTACACGAAGAATAGAACTTGGTGATACTAACAACGCAAGCAAATAGCAAATCGCAAATCAAATAACTGAATTTGTGTTTGGCGACACAGCATCAACTTGCATTTCGAACTCTAGAGAAAGATTGAATCGATTCAACCTCTGAAGCTTTTATACGCTTTCTGACAGGGCATGTCATCACATGAAATTTTCCGAAGAGTCTTCAGATCTCGGTTTCAAATAGAGATCGAACCATGATTCTTGCATTTTCCTGAGACATCATTTTTTGTCGCAAAAGTAAGTAAATGGTCACAAAAGTTGGCGGTCATTGAATCATCTATTCAACATCCATTAAAAATCTCTGTATATCAGTCTTCTTTACAATGCGACTAACATGGCAGAACTACAGTTTTACAGATTCGTAAGAATATCCTACAATTTTTTTTCGATCTATTTTGTAACCATGTACATTTTGTCGGTTTTTGTTATGAATAAAGTAATATGTCTAGAAAATAACTGATTCTGAAATCTATTAAAATCCTCCGGAAGAGGAATTTTTGAATAACATAACTTTTTAACTATGTATTAACTATTTCGTCTTGGAACCAGTTTATTTTTTATCTAAAAATTATTTTATTGGGTAAACGTACTTTTAGAATCATGCAGATTCCTTTATATAAGTTATTATTAACAGTAGAGTGCACTTTTTGGTGTCAAATTTATAATTTCTAACTTTTGTCCTGAAGTTTGCATCGTAAGTGATTAATACCGTAATTAAAAATGGAATGCAATTCATCGATAAGTTTTTGATGCTTTGGAGAGAGTACATAGTATTTATTAGAAATATTATATGATTTCGCAAAGCTCCAATTACATTCAAACATAATTCTTATTTTCAATCCATTTTTTTCCTTTTCTCCAGTTTATTCGCTTAATATCATCCATATTTATCTAAAAATTCTAACAAAACATTGCAGCCATCAGCAGATTGAATTAAATTATTTTATTCGTGCACAATGCTACTAATTTATATAGCATATAGTAAAACGAAAAGTTTTTGTTTTGCAGTTGGGATATACAAGCCCGATACATTTTAATAGTTTTGTGATGACTAAAGCGAAACTGGGGAAGTCGTGCTGTCATACATTTTAGTGAGTTCTTGGTAAAATAATGCAGTCCAAAGTGAGACGACATAAACATTTAATATTTACAATTAATTTATTTTTTTAAAATTTAAATATAATGCTCGTCGATTAACAGAGGTAACGCTAATGCGTATTTCAAATCTTTCGAAAGCACGTAAATCGACAAAAGAGGAGTTGAGTTTTCACACAACTTTAAGTTCACTAACAAATTATTTTAAGTTGCGCGTGAGTTTATTTTTGCTTCGTTGCACCACAGTACCCCCCCCCTCCCCAGTGAGCTACTTGAACGATGAAGAAACGTCACTTGTAACGAGATGGAATGTGGACTGGACGTCCAGATCTTATCACTAAGTTTTGGAACAGCAAATCTCACTCTTTTGTCGCTGGTGACTTGCTTGGCCGAAAGGTGTTTCTGAATTTGTAGTGCATGATACAGCTACGGAATTCTTTTTAACAGTTGCTGGAATTTTTGAAATGAAATCAGGTTCTGTAGAATTGTCAGAAAAATAGGGCTTTATTCTGTCTACAGAAACGTTGACTTCTTTTTGATTTATTTTTAAAGTGAAAACTTTATCTGTTCTCCTTTCAACTTTGTATGAATACGGTTGTTGCAAACTACTGCGAGAACTATCAGTACTGACAAATACGAGTGAGCAAGTTTTCAAGTCATTGAAAACAAATGTTTTTTGGCTTGAATGATTATAAAAGGGAATGGGTTTTAAGTTTTCTATGGTGTTTTTTTTAAATTCTGGGTAAATTCAGATTGTGGTTGAAAGCTTGAATTCTGAAGAAAATCGCATGGTAGTTTTATATTTTCACCATACAAGAGTTCAGCCGGCTTGGCTTCGAAATCATCACGCCACACTGTGCGTAAACCAAGTAGTATAATTAGAAGTGATTTTGTCCAGCTTTGGTTCTCATAGCACATGATACTGGTTTTTAGTGTACGATGCCAACGCTCGATACAACCATTAGCTTGTGGGTGATATGCGGTTGTTCTATTTCTTTTAAAACCAAAAAATTTGAAAGTTCGAACAGTTGAGATTGAAATCAAGTACCTTGGTTTGTTACAGTTGGAATGCCATAACGGGCGATTCATTCTTTTAAAAAAGCATCAGCTACAGTTTCTGCACGGATGTCAGATAGATGAAGAGCCTCTGCCTAACGTGTATAGCGGTCAATAATTGTAAGACAGTACCGAAATCCTTCCGATGGTGAAAAAGGACCAATAGGATCTAGGTTAATTTCTTGAAATCGTTGGCTTACTGTAGGATAACTTTGTAATGCAGTATGGACATGTTTAGTTATTTTGGATTTTTGGCATTTTAAACAACTTTTTGTCCAATTGCGAATATCCTTGTTGATGGATGGCCAAACAAATTTCGATGAAGCTAATCTTACAGTTGCTTTAATTCCGGGATGTGATAGATCGTAAACACTATGAAATGCTATTTTCCTGAAGTTGACTGGAATAAATGATCTTTTAGTTTTAGTTGAAACATCACAATATAATTCATAATTAGAGTCAAAAACTGGAATTTTTTCAATTTTCAATGAAGAGTTTTGAGATGTAATTATTTCTTTTAACTCCGTATCTATTTCTTGAGCTTTGGCTATGGATTCGTAATCAATTTGTGATCGAATTTTCTCCAGTTTAGATAACTAGATAAGGCATCCGCAACAATATTGTCTTTTCCCGAAATGTATTGAATTTCTAATGTGAATTGACTAATGAATTCCAAATGCCTTCGTTGACACGTAAATGCCTTTTCCAAATTTTGAAGGAATGCATAAATGAGTGGTTTGTGATCCGTGAATAAAGTAAATTCACAACCTTCTGGTAAGTACCAAAAATGATTAATTCAGTTCCCGCAGCAAGCAGTCCCCGATCATATGTGCTATAATTCCTTTGCGTTGGTGTCAGTCTTACGGAAAAGAAACCAAATGGTTGCCAATCATCATTTACAAATTGTTGCAATACTCCACCCAATGCTACATCGGAGGCATCCGTCATGAGAGCAAGTTTAGCAGATGATACAGGATGAGCTAAATATGTTGCAGATTTCTATAATTTTTTTGAAGTTGTAAAGGATTTTGTAGTTTTGTCAATCCATTTGAGAATTCGATTATCATTCTTTTTGCTATTTTTTAAATAATCGTACAAGCTCGCTTGATGTTGAGCTGCTTGAGGAATTAATCTTCTATAAAAATTGATAATTCCCAAAAATCTTCTTAATTGTTTGACTGTTTTGGATTCCTCGAAATCTTCGATAACTTTGACTTTTTCATCTGTCGGGCGAATTCCATTTGGAGAGACAGTATGGCCTACAAAACTAACTTCAGGTTTTGCGAAATTGCATTTACTGAGGTTTAAGGTTAATTGAAATTGCTGAAGTCTCTCAAAAACTATTCTTAGATGAGGTAAATGCTCTTCTTTAGTACGTGATGCAATTAAAATATCATCTAGATAGACTAAACAGAATTCTAAACCACGTAGAACTGCGTGCATAAATCGTTGAAATGTTTGCGCAGCATTACGAAGTCCGAAAGTCATGAAGGGAAATTCGAAAAGTCCGAATGGCGTACAAATAGCTGTTTTTTCAATGTCTGCAGGTTCCATGGGAATTGGATGGTAAGCCCGATGGAGATCTAATGTGGAAAAAATAGTGCAGCCTTCTAATTGATGTGTAAAATCATATCGATCTGGTAATGCAGCAGAATTAAAAACACGATAATCCCCGCACAGCCTCCACTGACCATTCTTTTTCTTGACCATTTGTAATAAGCTAGACCAACAGCTGCTGGATGGACGGCATATACCCTGTTCTAGCATGTTGGCGAATTCCGCTTTGGCGATTTTTAATTTATCTGGAGCTAATCTACGAAGTTTGGATGCTATAGATAATAATAGAGTGGGTGACGTTATGGCCGACATTAGCTTTATTCTTGACTGTGTTTTCAGAATATAAGCTTTTGAATTCTCTTAGCAGAGAATGTATATCTGGATCAAGACTATTAATATCGAGGGATGTTAAAAATGAAGATGGGTCTTTAATTAATTTAGTCGGAGCTGATAATGACGTTAATGGATCAATCAAACGCTTTCACTTAATATCGACCAGCAGTCGATGGGTTTTAAGAAAATCTGCGCCAATTATTGGCTTCGAGACGTCCGCTATGATTAAATTCCACTTGAAACATCTTCTCAAGCCTAAATCTAAACTAATAAGTTGTTTGCCGTAAGTTTTAATTGAACTTGAATTAGCGGCATAAAGTTTAAAATCAGATGCTGACAATTTATTTGGTTTTGGTGGCGGAATAACGGACACATCAGCCCCGGTATCGATAAGATAATGCTTTCTGCTTGATTTATCAAAAAGAAAGAGACGGCAATTTATTTGGCCGTAGTCGTTGGCCTCTTTTTTCCGAAGTATTTTTAGTTGTATGGAACTAGCAAGGCTTATTACATTTATGAGCATTCTCACCGAATTTATGATGATACCAACATAATCTGTAATGAGAAGAGTTAGACTTTGAAAGGCTGTGATTTCGGAAATTTCCAGATTTCTTTTGAGGCTTACCTCTCGCTATGAAATTGTCAAATTTTTGAGTTAATTCTGCGATGCTAGTTTCCAGAGATTTAATTTTTTTCATCCTTAGTGTTATTTGGCTCGAAGGTTCTATTAACAGAGCATATTTCTGTCGAACTATAGATATTGATGATCCTGCCAGCCATTTCTGCGATATTATCTAATGATTCGGTGCTTATAGATAATATGGCTAGAACATGTTGCGGCAAACGTTGTAGCCCAAGAGATTTTAGCCCTTCTTCGGAGATGGAATTTTCGGCTAAATCTTTCATTTGACGCAATAAATCGGATGGGCGTTTATCTCCGAGGTTAAGATCAGTCAGTACTTTTTTTAGTCTGGATTCTTCTGTATTCAGCAATGCATTTTTCAAAGCGTCGTATTTACCATCCGTTGGTGGATTTGTTAAAATATCTAGGACAAAATCTAGCACATTTTCATCTAATGCAGCAATGACGATGTTATATTTGGGTAAATCTTGAGTGATATTACTGTTCGAAAACTGTGCCTCAAGTTGCAAAAACCCTAATTTCGGTTAATGTTGCCAAAAAACTGGTGGTTTTACAGTCACTCTGTTTATTTCTGGATTGTTATTATTTTGTATAGTTAAACTTGTGTTATCGATCATATTTGATAAAAGATATAAATCAGTCAATAGTATTTAAACTGATATGCACATACCTCCGTCGATCGAAATAAAGTAATTCAAACTGAAGAAAATATCACGTCCGGGTCATCAGTATGTGATGACTAAAGAGAAACTGGAGAAGTCGTGCTGTCATACATTTAAGTGAGTTCTTGGTAAAATAATGACATTACGACATAAACATTTAATATTTACAATTAATTTACATTTTTTACATTTAAATATAATGCTCGTCGATTAACAGAGGTAACGCTAATGCGTATTTCAAATCTTTCGAAAGCACGTAAATCAACAAAAGAGGAGTTGAGTTTTCACACAACTTGTAAGTTCACTAACAAATTGTTTTAAGTTGCGCGTGAGTTTATTTTTGCTTCGTGGTACCACAGTTTATTTTCTTTAATCAAAAGCAAATAAATATATTCAATCATAATATCCGAAATAGTTTCAAACGATACTTTACATTATATATATAAGAATTAGCAGCGGGTGGAGAAATTAGTTAAAACATGATTTGAAAATCCTATGAATAATAATATACAATATTTGTAAAATAAAAATCTCCACAAGATCATATTCTCCACAAGAATTCATATTTTATAATTATTTCATGCTGATACGAATGAATTCGTGTATCTGAGGGCATCTTATTATTATTATGTTGCTCTCCACAAGTGTGTAATATCATAAGGATAAAACGACTCCTTCATCTGGTAATAATTGATGGATTGGAAAGGATTTGATGTTCGTATTGAACGGATAATTTAAGAAAAACTATTAATAATCTAAAAGCAGAAATCACAAAATTGTTCATAAAATTTATTGTTCAACAATTTTTTTATCGTATTCCATTATCAGATTTCAAATTATAAATTTGTGTATAAAAATGGTGTCAAAATATATCACTATAAATTTATTTGAATGAAGAAATGTATTTGGAAATATTTTTGCTTGAGATTAGAAAAATAAATCTTCCATCTGTAGAATTGGTGAAAAAAAGTATAAAAATTTTATAGCTTTTTTTGATATATTAATAAGTGACTTGACATTTGCATAGGCCATAGAAGATTAAAATAATTTGTATTAACCATCTGTGATTTTCGTGGGCTAGTATGCTTATCTTTCGCTATCACAGTCTTGAATTATGTCATGCTATTATCGGGCTCTATATTGTTACGAAATTTTTTTACCGGGGTTCGTTTGGATAGTGGAAGTGATATGGTGTGTAGAACGGTCAATCAGTAGACGGTAGTAGAAAATAAAACAACGACGTTTATTTACACGAAGACACACAGGACAGCACAAAAGTGACAACTATATACAGCACAGAAGACGATTATCTTCACCCGAGACGTGTAGCATACAACAGCACACACAGCAGCATACAACCAGAATCTACTGCAGACAGTAGCGCACAGCTCAGTTCAGCACTAGCTTGACTCCGTCGCTGCTCACCGTCGTTTCCGCCTACTCCGCTCTGTCGCTTACGACTCCTCCGCTCCGTCTTCGGACTACTGCGTAGTCTACTTCTCCGACTCTGACTCGGATTACTGACTTGCCTGCTCTGGCAGCTGTGGACCCTTTTATAGGTCTCAGGAGGCGGGGCTAGAAGCCTCTCAACCAATCAGGAACGTTCGAGGCGTCTCTCGGTTCCTACTGGACGGATCGGGAAAATTCTCGAAGTTTCGGGTATAATCTATTTTGGCGCCAAAGTCGCCAAATTGGTCGCCAAGTCGCCAAATGGTCGCCAAGTTTGTCGCCAAGCTCTGGGACCCCCGACATGACGCCCAGACTCTGTCCCATACAGATGACTGTAAAACATTCTTTCCATTGATGGAACCAACTATGCTGGGAAGCCGAATTGCAGATTTGTAACAATATAAAAGCATGTCTTCAAAAATTCTTTACAGAAACTTCACTCTTCTTTCATAAAAAATCTTTATTCTTTAAATCTTCTTTTAAAAATCTTTGTAAACATGCATATAAACAGTCAATTAAAAAAATTAGAAGTCGAAGATTGTTTCGCATGATTTGTTTCAAAATCGTGCGGAGATAGTTTTCTAATTGATTTCACACTGTTTTCCTTAGGTGCTAGAATCTCGAAATTTAGTGCATTTGCGTGCTTTCATCAAACATGCATTACTTTCCTATTTTCAAAACTTAATTATCAATTTATCTATTAATTTTATTCAATTTCTGTTCCATACGAGTAATGACACTTGGGAGAAAAAAAAAACGGAATTTCAAGATTTCAAAATATTTATAATAATGGATTACAAAGCTAAGACCGAAAAGAAGAAATGATTTAAAAAAAATCTAAGAATTAATACGAGAAATTTTAAACTCGTAATTTTAATTATTAATTCTTAGTTTTTTAAATCAAATTTAACAAAATGATTATTAATTCTATACATACAGATAAAACGTTATAAACAAGTACTGTTAATATAAGTATTTTTTTTCTATCGCACATTTCTTTTGGCAATTGAAATTATGAAATTTGGCATTGCTTTGCTTGGATTTTCTTTAGTATTTCGATTGACACATGTAATATTTTTAGTTTTTATTTTATGATTTTGGGTTATATCTTTCCACAAATTTGATTTAATTTGTTGAAAATGATATATTTACTGAAACTATATGTAAAGTTTCCATTAAATTTCTAATCCAGACGATCTCCAAAGCTTGAAATATGATTTATTTGTTATCAGGGAACTTTAAATGGCTTTTCCATTTATTGAAGATTAAAATTTAATAATTTAAAAGTTTAAACATTCTTCTAACTCCATCAATAAAATGCAAATATTCAATGAAAAAACATTGAATTATTTGGCTTTAAAAGTTTTAATGAACCAGAAAGTTAGCAGAAAGGAACTAATCATACATTTGAAGCCAAATGCTAGTTGTAAAATGCCAGTATTCTGCTTTGACGGTTACAAGTACTGTACGAGTTATATATCTATAATATATGATTATGGTACCTTTTCCCTCGGCTGCATAGTTAATATTTTCAAGAATTTGAATTTAGAGTATAGGTTTTGAAAATTTATGTTTGTAAAATGTAATATTTGATTTTATTTTACTCCCTCTTCTAAACCTAATCTATTGTCGGAGTACTAATTTAAAATATCACACGTTTTAAATTCTTTATCCTTTTCTATTTCGTAATACTTTGAATCTTGCATAACCTCATCGTTAGAAAGAGAAATCCCCAGCGATTCTTAATGGTTGTAGAAGCGATGATTTTGCCGACCATTTGGTAATTTCGTAAGAAATAGGAATGTTTTGAAAAGTGAAGGAATTATGGCCGTACCGTTATTAAGAACCGATATCTAGAAATATCTGAGAGATACTATAAAACATTTCGTTCTGCTGGGAGACTATTTAACGCAAGGCGCTCATATGAGGACACAAGGAAAAAGGTTAGGGCGCCATCTCCGCTCGGCTAAAACTTTTGAACTCTGCTACATCGTCTATTCATGAGTAAGAGAGGGTCTTGACTGATGAGTTGGGTGGAAAGGGCATCGTCTTATGTAGTATTGAGGAGATATAGGGGCGGGCGAATCAAGAGTCTTGTTCTCGGCGGTGGGCGTGGTTAGTTTGTTGTAGGGTCTTCAAAGAGGAGAGCATCTAGGATGATGAGTAGTTTTTTCTCGCTTATTTTTGGCTTTTTTACTTAGTTTTATGGCCTGAAAGATGTTTGGGAATTCAATCAGGAGTTCTTTTATTTCTCTGATGTCATTTAGATGGTTTTGCATTTCTTTTATGTCTTCGATTTCTTGTGCTGAAGTGGCTTGGGGAGGCTGTGGGCGGCTGGGTTTTGAACTTTGGTGGATGGTTTCTAGGATTCTGGGCTCATATGAGGATTAGTTCTTTCTGTGAAGTATTGGTCGCATTATGATATGGCGATAGCGAGAGCTGTTAATTGTACTGTGATTTATCTAGCGATTAGTTTTCTGCTTGTGCTATTATCAGTATCTATAAATACTGTTCTGTGCTCATATCTTGCCTGTGTTTTTTCAACATTTACTTAGTTTTTTCTTTTCTTTTTTTTTCGTCAAATAAAACGTCATTTCTTATTATTTAGCATAGTAAAATCTTTTCGCCGTATATTCACTGGACGATTTTCTTAACATTGTTTACAACGAATAGAAATTATACTTCAGAGTATCTCATTCGCGATTATTCGGCTTAGTTACTATCCTACCTAGTTTTCTTTTGTCGCAATTAAATGAAAAAGGCAAGGCATTGCATTAACAATATTGCCAAGGCACTGGAAGCGGCCGTCTGCTACTATCCACCGACGTGTCGTGTGCAAAGTGCAAGTTGTGACAGGAAAACAGCAGCGTTCTGCTCGCAGCTCATTCTTTCGTCAGTGTGTAACGGACCTCAAATGTTGCTGCTGTTCCTGATTACAACGCACAGTACGTGCAGTATTAGTAAATAGTTCTTGGGATATGCTTAATGTTTTTTTAAGTGTACCACATGGAAGATTTCAAAATGGGTTATAACCGAAAAAAGTTGTGGTGAATATGGAGGAGAAATTACGAGTTACACAGCGAATAGACTCTGGCTTAACAGCAAAAACCAGCAACTGCTTCTATGACACATCGGGCTACGTTCGCATTCAGCTTGGCTTGAAATAAGTGGAGGGTTTCGTCCTCAATAAGAAGCAAGAAAATACGTATTATAGCAGTAAATTTTGGTATAAAACCTTTGTGTTCTGCTATTGGTGGGTAAAGAAAAGAGCTCATAAAACTCCGGCCTTTTTGTTATCTGGTCTACTCATCGGCCACATTAGGCCGGATACTTGGGAATGTACTGTATTCGTTTAGAGAACCTTTTCCGTAGCTCTTATAGAAGAATGATTAAATCTTAAAGAATGTAAAATATCTGTGAATAGTATTTCATTCATAGCTGCATTATCTGCAAATAATGTTCAATAGTATCTGCAAATTTCGCTTAATCAGTCAGCACGATTATGTAAATGATGCTTTCTTTATTCATAGGTTCAGTACCCACAAATGACGCTTTTCCAAATTTATTCTTGCAGGGACATGCATTCAATGATATGTGTTGCTGACAAGAGCCGAAAGTACTGCGACGAAGTGGGAGACATCTTGGCAAAGCGTCTCGAATTTGGCGTCAAAGACCAATATGAGGAGGTGTGCAGTGGAAGTCAGCGCCTCTTCGACCACTTCTGGGTTCTTGCACCTGCGATTCTTGTAGCACTTCTGCTATGAAACAAGATGAAGCTCTAATAGCACAGATAACATCTATCAAGGACATAATGGAGATTTAATTTCTGTCAAATTACTCCTCGACCTTGTTACCCAATATTAGAAAATAAGTAAAAAAATGAAGCAATAATTAAGGATAACTAAAAGGAAATGGCATGATAATTGCTTCAAATGTTCGATAATATGGTAAAAATTTCGAAATTGTTTTCATTTAAATTTCTGATATACATTTATAAGTAAATGCAATTTCATTCAAGTATAGAAAATTTACTAAAAGCACGCATCAACATAATAAAAAATAAAAATAAATTTTATTTTCATCTTTTCTACCGTTTCTTGAGAAAACATTTAAATTCATTCGCTTTTGTCTAATTGATTGGCATTCATCTTACAATAGTTTCAGTTAATTCCTAAGATTCGAAATTCTCTCTTTGCATTGCCACTCATCTTTACATCTATTGAGTTCATTTCAAGAATACTGCATGCGTTATTTTATTTTATATAAAACTAGTAGTACCCGCACAGCTTTGCCCGTGTCATAACATCTAAGAGGAAAAATTAGCTTTAGACTTAGACTCCACCCGATATGACATGGGAATGTCATGCGGGATCAAAAAGATATTTAGAAATCATCAAAAATAACTACAAAACAATTTTTATAGCACATATTACGAAATATTTAGGGCTAATCTTTGATATACAGTCATTTGGCGCCTTGCGAGTTTGGCAATTTTTCGAAGGCGCTTTGTTTAGGGTTACATGGCCACCATTTTTTTATGTTCCTGTATGCTACTGTATTTCGATCTTTCCTGTTCATTTCCCTTGATTTTTTTTTCCTGCTGTACATACTCCTTTTGCTTACTTTCATTATTTTAGATTAAATTTTTTTGCATGCACTTTATTTTACTGCATTTATTAATTTTTTTTCTATATTTCGGTTAAATTGCTGCAGCGTTCCTCCGAACCTTTAGACTGGAAACGCTATTGCTGTCGTTCGCGCCACATTCAGCCATTTCGCTAAAATTTGGCGATAAACTATTTGTTGGGTGAAAATGATTGTTTATCAATGCTGTTCCATATTTAGACTGTTAAAATGGATTCAATTTTCTCTTGTAAACACCACATGCCTTTTGATTCATCTTTCCATTTTAAAGCTGGCTAAGCTTTGACATACTCATTTTGGGCCTTACGAGTTTGTTAATTTTTTGGTGGCTCTTTCGCTACCGTTACCCTATTGCTGCCGTTCTCGCCATATTCGGCCATTTCGCTAAAATTTGGTAATAAATTATTTTTTGGTGAAAATGACTGTCTATCAAAGCTGCTCCTAAAGTTGAACAATATGGACAGACTATAGACATTGTTCCTATTGAAACCGAGGCATCATTTCTGTAATCCACACATGGATCGAAATTCAAAGCAGAGTACTCCGTTTCGGACCAAATATCAGGAACGTTTGTTCTTTCATTTCTTCTCCTGTGTCTCAGATTTAAATGTCTTTCTCTGTCAGCAGACAGGCGAGATTCATTCTGTCTCTGTAATTCAATTGCAGTGCGATTTACTTCGTTCATCAGAAGACACTCCTTTGAAGAAAGTGTGGACATTCTTTCTCTGATATTCGCTATCCAAACGTTTCTTTCCTCTACATTTTCATTATCGCGCAACAAACGAAGCTTTTTGGCATTTAATGTGCTCTGGCCAAGGTTGAATTTCCTTCTTTAGGGGATGATGAGATTTGAACCACTGTTTAAAATCAGACGTAAACAAAGAAGGTAAAAGTGAATTATAGTGTGCACCCTGCTGCGCCAACAATGCCAAGTTGCCAATAAAGATGGTGGCCAAAATAAACAAATACTTGAGCGGAACAGTTACGGTTACCATTTCCCGCCATATAATTAGGACTTTTTACTGATTTTTTTACTGCCCGTTGCTTTCTACAGATGCCTTCGCTAGCACATTGAACATTAGGACTATGTGGATAACAGGAACTGCAAATAATCAATTGAAAAGAAAGAATGAATGATGTTATACAAACGGATTTCAGAAGGATTTCTGCCCGGTGCCTTCTACAGATGCTGAAGGCACCGGGCAGAATTGTTTAACTTAAAAAAAAAAAAAACATTCTACGGTTTCGCTAGCAGCGGGGGCGGGAACCTAGTAGCTTCGCTAGCACATTGAACATAAGAACTGTGTGGATAACAGAAACAGTACATAACCAAAAGAAAAGAAAGGACGGAAAAAGAAGGAACATTCTTCATGCAAAATTTCAAACAAACATCCTTTCCCCAACTTCATCAACTCGTAAAAAAATATATTCCACTCACCCTTCATCCATTCTGCCGGTTCGATATCAAACCATTCTCAATACAAAATTTTAAACAAGCATCCTTTTCTGACTTTATCAACTCGTAATATATATAACTCACCCTTTATCCATTCTATAGGTTCGAAATACTCCCGACATAACAAATTATGAAGAGAACCAACCGTTAGAACACCAAAAGAATTACGAGAACTGCGAAGAATTCCATTGCAGCTGTCTTTTAAAGTGAGAATGCAGACGATTTTTTAAAGCGCATACTGAGAATTAAAAATTGCAAAAGAATAAATATTTTCTGTTCGTATTCACATTAAAAAAAAAGAAAGTAACTTAATTATAAGCTTAACTTTCTTTATTTAATAAACTTTTAATTATAATAAAGAACAAAATTAAAATCTTTATTCGATATTTTTTTAATATTCTTAATTTAACATTTTTCATAACATAGTTGTAGTTTATGAACAACTCAACCATTGCAAAAAGTAGGAAACAAAACAGCATAAGGGATACTAGAAGAGCGATCCGATGGGTTGTAATATTGGCGACAAACTCGGGAACACATTATTCTTCACTTTATCCATAAAGAAATATATCGCATATGAATACCCCAGCTCTTGCTATTTGCAACTGCGAAGTTTGAGATTTCCGCTCTCAGGCGGATAAGTGCAAAGCATAGATACTGCTGCTTTACGCATGCGCAAATCGTAGTAGGAAAATAATTAAAATCGCAATTATAAAACTTCTTCTTTTATTTTGATACGACTTCTATATACTAAAACCTTCCCCAATAATTACCTTACAAAATGGTACAAATATCTCCAAATATTTGTTAAGTATTTCTCAAGTTTTTCAGGTTTCAACATACAGACGCTTTCAGGAGACTTCATTTTATACTATGTATAAATAATTTTTTCTTTAAAACTTGCAAATTTATAGGACGCAAATATTTACTTACTATAGCATGTCACTGACGCATTTAAATAATGTTACTCGGTTACTAAATTAGTTAATTCTATCCGTGTATCTTTAATGCATTTTTAAAATTCATACCATCTTTTCAAACAGAGGGAGGGAATTTATATCAGATCTCCTATCTTAGCAGATGTTAAGGAGCCCGAGAGAAGTCTCTGTAATTTATCTAGAATAAAGAAACCCCGGAAACATCATTCCCAAGAAAAATGTTTTAACATGATTAAAAATATGTTTATCTAAAAATGTTACTTTTTTTCATTGTATTGAAAAACAAGTTTTCTTTTTTTTTAAGTGTTGTTTCATCATTCAAACCAGCACAAGTTATTTTTAATAGAGATGTCATTCCTCCTTTCTTGACCTGAAAGCTATGTACCCTAACCAAGGTTATGGGCCCCAAAAAACTCAAATTTTTACTTTCAGCATTACTTTCACAAGAGCGTTTTATGTTTCAGTACCATAGCGACCGAAATTATGATTCGTTCATCCTTTTACTATCGCGTACAAGAAGGAAAGGTTAAAAATTTCAATCCTGAGATTTTTATGAGTCCCCACTTCAAGAGTTCTATAAAACAACTTTTGAATTAAACGCTTTTATTTATCTGGACTTGCTTCATGTTCATACAAATGAAATTTTAAGAACATTTTAATGTGCTTAAAACATAAATGTGCATAAATTTTAATGTGTTAAACATAAATGTGCTTAAACACATTTTAATGTGTTTTGAAATTTTGAATACTTGCTTGTACACACTAGATGTTAATATAATGTTTTAATATTCTCAAAAGTTGGTACCACATTGTCGTGCGTTTAGAAAAAAATGTATTATTTAAAAGAGGATTTAAAAAATTAAAAAACATTTTTTTTGCTATGTAAGGCATTAATAAAAGAGTATTTAAAAAATTATTTTTAAATTTATTGAAATTGTGTCTACCGATCTGAGAACTCAATAAATCAGGAACGCTATAAGATAATCTGTTGAAATTTTCTATGTGAACTTTTCACCCGAATTATAGACCTTTATTAAATTTTCGGGATATTTATCTTCGAGAGGTTTATTCTTCCATATGAATACCTTGATTCAATTATCTAAATGAAATTTGATGCATGATTTTATTACTAAAAATGCTGGTCTATATCAAATGGTGCAAGAAATCCATCAAAAGGTTGTCTGTCTGTTTAGAGTATTATTACCGAAATAGTCCAGAGGATGCATTGTTAAAGAAGTCCAAATGCTGGATAATGGGAAATGACTCTATATTCCAATGAAATTTAGGTAACACGGAGAACAAGTAACAGAAACACAGCTAAGATTTACAAAGAATTGCAAAGGCAGGCACACAGATAAACGGCGAATCCCTAAATAGAAAACAATAGCAAGCAATTAGAAATGTCACTCTGAGAAGACTTTATAGGATTTTTCGTGTAACCACTCCGTTTTATATAGTCTCCCAAGAAGGCGCGACGTCATAAGAAATTTTCCAAAAGGATTTTTAGATGTCGGTTTCTAACAGACATAGAGCCGCAGTTCTTGCATTTTCCAAAAGCACTCTGACAGACATCATCGGCAAGGTTGCGAAGTCCGAAGATCATTCATCTGATATCCATTCGGCATCGATTAAGAATGCTTGTGAATGCTCTTCCCAGCGATTGTGCAGGGACTGTAACTGTATTGCAGATTCTAACAATATATATGAACGTGATAATTGAACAAACTAGATGGGTGAAGTTTATGTCTGTGCGTAGGTGATTAGTTTTACGGCCAAATCTTATACATTTTCATTTTTTTTTACTAATTCCATTTAAAGTGAAATTATATAATCGCTTGTCTTTTAGTCGGTATTTGAACCAAAAACTCAAAACACAACGTGTTAATATTTAATAAAATGTAAAGTTTTTTCAGTAAAATTCAATCATTATTAAATACTTAGTCCGTTTGATCAATGGCAAGAATTATTATAAGATTTACTGCGTTAAATATCAAACTCGCTCTATTGCGCCATCAAGAGCATAAAAAAGTCACACTTCAAATGTCCAATTCAAAGAAACTATGCAATCACCTTGATTTTTGATGATTGACTTCTTGGCCTCCTTGGCAGTTTAAAAGGTGCACACAAAATAGATTCCAGCCAAGAAAAGAGTCCTGAATGATATTAATTATGAGATCACACTGAAATGAACAATTTATGATCAGGAAACAAAGCAAAAGGAAAATGCACCAGGAAGAGTTTCAATTGATTGTAAGTATGAGAAAAAAATTTCAAAGCAAAATGTATCAAATCAAATAAAATCGTTTCTGAGGTTCTGTAGGGAAGGTTTTAAAAAATATGTAACATCAAATGACGAGTAAATGAAAAATCTAATTTAGATTTAATATAATCGATGTATTAAAAAATTAATTCTTGCTGTCTTTCTTAAAAAAATTTTGTTATCCTTTTTTTAATTGCAATTCGATTAGCTTGAGAAAAATAGGTTGCATTTCCCAATAAAAATTGAAAGATAATTGAGTTTTTTTTTTATATCGCAGTGAATCATCTATAGACAAATTTAAAAGTATTGAATTATGTTTAACTCTTCTTTATCTAGACTTTCTTCTCCAAAAGTTATTTTGGAAAAGAAATCTGCATTTAAAGATATTTTTAATGTATAGGACCTGAGAATTTTTCAATCAACGGGCATAGAAAGCAAATGATTCTAAATAGAACCCAAATGAATCTAAATAGAACCCAAAGAATGTCGCAAGTGCTTGGGAATTTGCCATTTTGTATGTACACTAACTTCTTAAAATTGAATTTTCGGAGGGACTTTATCTGTCTTATTTATTTTATCATTTATTTATTCTTTCAGAATCAATATTTAAATACTGTTTGAATTTTATATTACATTTTTTTTTCATTTGCGTTTTTCGAGTGGAAATAATCTTTTTTTTCTAAAGGTTTATGTTCCCTAAATTAATGAAATAAAACTCTCAAACAAATAAATATTATCTTCCAGCAAACTATAATGCAGCTCGGGAATTTTTCTTGGATAATCATTTATTTGAAGAAGGTATATATTATTCTATTCATTTTTTTAAAGAAAATTTCGAAAGACTTCCCACCTATGATGTGCAGTTCGTCAAATAAATTTTATTTCTCGTAATGCAAAATGCTAAATTCAAGAAAATTATGCCTTCCATTTGTAAGCATGATTTTTTTTTTAAATAGGCAACTACATTCACATAAAGGGCCATCTACATATTTATATATTCTGAAAATTTTTCAGTTGCAATCTCCAGTTTTCCATGCATTAAATTATTCTGAATAATGAGAAACTCTCAGCTATAAATTAATAGAGGGAACAGTTAAAATAAACTTAGATTTACATGAAAAAAATATAGGAACTGTTTCAATAAAGGCATAAGTAGTAAATAGGTAATTCTATTGATATTTATCATTATTCAAATTTTTATTTCCGTCTTTAATATGGTATCTTAGCTCTAAGAAAGATAAGTGTGTTTGTGAGTGTGAGACTATGAGACATGGCTAAATGAGAATTCGAAGGTGGATTGCAAAAGTATAAACCAACGGTGCCCTTTTTATTCAGCGGGATATTTAATGGGAGGTGTGTTACTATAAAACCGGAGACTGGTGAATCTCTGACAAGATTGAAACACGCAGTGTTGCCGCCTTACAGACGTTGATACTGAATTCTCATGCGAAATAGACAGGAAGATCCGCAACGTGCTCTGTAGCACAGAGTTATGAAGGCGAATTATATTCATATTGTTACGAAATTTTCTTTACTGGGGTTCGTTTGGATAGTGGAAGTGATATGGTGTGTAGAACGCTCAATCAGCAGGCAGAAGTAGAATAGAAACAACGACGTTTATTTACACGAAGACACACACAGGACAGCACAAAACGACAACTATATACAGCACAGAAGACGATTATCTTCACCCGAGACGTGTAGCATACAACAGCAGCATACAACCAGAATCTACCGCAGACAGTAGCGCACAGCTCAGTTCAGCACTAGCTTGCCTCAGTCGCTTCCGACTCCTCCGTCTTCTACTTCTCCGACTCTGGCTCGGATTACAGACTTTTCCGCTCCGTCTTCGAACTACTCCGTCGTCTCCCCGACTACTGGCTTCGTCGTCCCGTCCTCGGACTTGACTTGCCTGCTCTGGCAGCTGTGGACCCTTTTATAGGTCTCAGGAGGCGGGGTTAGAAGCCTCTCAACCAATCAGGAACGTTCGAGGCGTATCTCGGTTCCTACTGGACGGATCGGGAAAATTCTCGAAGTTTCGGGTATTATCTATTTTGGCGCCAAAGTCGCCAAATTTGTCGCCAAGTCGCCAAATGGTCGCCAAGTTTGTCGCCAAGCTCTGGGACCTCCGATGCGCTAGTCCCATTCAGATGACTGTAAAAAATTTCTTTCTATTGATGGAATAAACTATGCTGGGAAGCCGAGTTGCAGGTTTGTAACAATATGTTTTATTGCAGACAATCAAAGTTGCATCAAAATTGGTGAAAGTTGGATGGCGCTTGTGCGAAGTTGAAGAAATTTAGAGGGGCAAATTGTGTAAATCACGCAAAAGTTTGTGAGATATTCAAACACTTCCAATATGACAGTGTAAGTGTGTAAAAAGACAACTTCCACTGTTATTCAAAACAATTTTTTTTTTCAGCTGCGGTGAAATTTATCTTCATGTTGTTTGGAGAGCGTAACAGAAGCTCGGAGAGACGTCTTATTATTAATTCAAACATCGTAAGCGCAAGACTTTTTTATATGGATTTTAATAAAGAAACTAAAAAAAAAATAGCGTATTGATCATTGGATAAAAAAGATTCAGCAAGAAAAAAACATTCATATTTCAAAATTCTTTCATTTTTAAAAGCATTATATTATTAAAAACTTAACAAAGTAATACTTTTTTAGCAAAACGCAAAGTTTTTATATTTATCAACATAAAATAAAGATTTCAATTTTGAAGCTGTTTCTTTTAGAGAAATGTCACACTGATCCAAATGCGACTTCATCACTGCACCTAATAAAAATGGACTACATTTTAGTCCAAAAGTTACACTGCAGTATCGAAATTCTCTTATTTCCTTTTGTTCAGAGTCTTTAAAACCAAAGGAATCTCAGAAAATCACGATCATTTCTTTGAATAGATATCAGAAAAAAAAAAGCTTTTTTGATATCTGAAATAATTCCTATTTTTCCCCTTCTAAAATCAAGGAGCAAGCTTGGTATTAATTCCAATTCTTAGTATTTAAACTTTAAAGTTACTTAATTAGAGTGGAAGCTAAATTGAGCTGGGATGCACAGCTGCTTGAGGATTAATTTACTGGTCCACAAATCTTCAATTGTTCCGAAAGATTTAATCTTTTAGAACAATTGAAGATTTGTGGACCAGTGACCAATTTGCAGCCTGAACCATGGATAGAAGAAATGAAACAAAAAGGTATCACTGTCTCTGATGTAGGAAGAAAAGATTAGAAAACAGAAATCCTTATTGAAGCCGGCGTCGCAGTTGCACTGTTAACGGGAAAAGTTCACAAATTAGCAAACGGATTGGTTGCTGCGGAATCTTTGCTCGGGGAAACAGTTATCGGGTGAATAAATTATTACGCTTCAGAAAGTAATGTGTTCAGACTTACAAATATGTAAAAATGTCTTCCTCATCTTTGAACACACCACAATATTTTAAAGCTCTAAGATAAATAAACATGAACTCTGACAAGAACAATACTTCGAAAAACAATCACTACTATGATTAAGATTAGTATTTTTTCTTAGGTTTTAGACAACAGCTTCAAAACGCTCATTAAGAAGAGAAATATTCACAGAGATGTTAAAAATTAGGTACTTTCTCATTCTTTTTGCTTGTTAAAAAGAGAATGAATGAAGCATGGATTTGTTTCGTTGTTGTTTTCAAAACAGTGATGCAAATACAAAAGAAAAAAACATTTATGCTTGTTATATGCCCTTTTTTCATCCATCAGCCACAATACATGATACAGACACTGGATCTTCACAAAATAGATTGCATTATGCAGAGGCTTCGAATATGGTGCTCAAACTAATATGGTTTCAAAAACTTCAGAGCATTATTGAAAATTTCTGCTAACTACCCACCAACCAACATATGTAATTTAAAATTTTACTACCATTCCAGGATTTAATAACGACCAAGAGTGCATGTTCTGCCTATTGTACACGTCAGCCGACAGATTTTTTAGAAATCTAGCTAAAATTTCAATTCCACAACTCTGTTTATTGTTGTTGATGGGAAGCGTTTTCAACGAGAAGGATAAAACAACAAGTAAGAACTCCTTTTTTCCCGTCTTTCACCAATGAAATGTGCGTTTCATGTGCCTTTGTGTGTCGATGATGCTCTAAAATTAGCGATTGAGTTTTGTCTCAAATATTGCATTGTTTTCAAGATAGCATCAATAATGCACTATAATATCGAACCTAAATAGCGCTTAACCCTTTATTTACCGAATTATTTTATGGACAATTTTTCAAATTTATTTTTGAACCATTAGTTAAGTTTTGGTAAAAAATAAACCCAGGAAAAAGAATTTTTGAAATTAATTAAAATAATTTAATTAATAATGAAATATTTTTAATTGCTATCTACTACCTTTTATAGGAAAAGGCTGTAGATGTATATATATATATGCTGCATATGATATATTTTTGCTGTTCAAATATTGTTAGAAAAAATAGTCGTATTGTGAAGATATCAGCCGGATTTAAACTGTACTTTAAAGTACCGTTGACAAATAGGGGGTAAAATGGTCTCATCGCATTATGTGAAGCCATTTTACTGTGCTTAAACGCACTACTTTTGTGACAGTAGAAATCATCATTAGGAAGTTCATGTGACGGCTCATGCGGGCATCTTGTACATTCTTTATTTTAAACCTATAGCCTAAACCATTCTTTTATTTTAAACCTATAGCCATCTATAATTTTATTTTCAAAAAGTTATGAAATTAGACTTTTAAAAGTTTCTTTCCTTTTAAAATAATGCGTAATTGTCATTCATCATTTGCGGCTAAATATTATTGACGATTATTTGTTTACCTGCAAAGATTTAGCTTTGAGAGCATGAAAAAATCCCACGACGCAACTATGATGAGAAAAATGCAAGCTATTGCTATTAAGAATAAAAGTGTATATACTGTCTCTGGAAGTGAAATATGTATGCTAAATTCACGTTTATCATGTAAAAATCATTCAAATGGAAAACATTTCGATAACTTAAAGCCATTTTTCTTAAATCTATTTTCTTATACTTATCATTTCCATTTGGTTTTACTACTATATAGAAAGTGATAATGTTATAAATTATCATTTAGCTAAATAAAAAAGGTTCAAACTTAAGAAAAACGATACTGAAACTGAAGGAGCGCATAGAAATCTTCATATTGTAAAGATTCCCCTTACCCTGAGGCACCTGTTAACCACTGTAAACCCTGTTAACCCTGGTTCCCACACTTGATAATTGTCATTTCCGGCCAGCTGAGTCACCCCCACATTGTTAAGTGGTAGGGTCACTGCGTCTGGTCATTCGTTGTGTCTAGATAAAGAACCACACTTACATTTTATGTCGTTCCAAGGAAATAAATTGTATCTTCAAAGGGGAAGAGTGTCAAACCCTTCGGATGTTAAACTTTATTTTTTCATTGTGAAGGGACTATAATCAACATGTGATCGGGAAGGGTCAGCTACGAGGATGGATCATTAACGGACATTCCTACGATCGACTGGAGCCCATTCAGGAAGGATTACTGAACAACTATTGGGTGACAGGGAGCTCAAGTGAACCAATGTAAAAATGAGAGGCGGAGATTTGACAGAAAATAAAATGCGAGATTTTTTGAAGAGAAGAGGAGAGGAGAGAGTGTCGTTTTGAGGAGACGTCAGAGAGCTACGTGTGATTCGGGCTTTTGAGGTAAGATCCGCCTGATGAAGATCGGTGGATTCCTAGAGCTACCCCTGGAGTAGCCGGATGCGCTAGCAGCCTTTTAACTTTTCTTGTGATGTTATCGCTCGGAATCGAGCGAGGAACTATTCATGATTAACTATCAACTGTTGTGTAAATTTTATCAATCATATTAACCTAGATGAGAATGCATTGTTCTTGTATACATATAAGGCTGTAAATAAAGAAATTGTCTTTAAACGCTCCCCTCTTACTTGATCTTCCAGGACCAAGTCATTACAATATGTGTGTGTTTGTGGCACTTATTGAAGGATATCATCAGCCCTCCGAAAGTAGTTTTAAATAATGAAATGGAAAATTTATTTTTTACCTCTTAAGGGCCTTAAAATTTAGAATTAAATAATTTAGAATTTTGAAATTTTTTTGTAAACCATTTAACTAATAAGCAAAATCACAACATAAAAGTTTCAATTTTTTTTTAATTTTAAATTTAACTTTTTAAAATGGGGTCGTTTGAAGTTGCTAAAAGAAATCGAAATATTTTTGATCGACTATCAACATTTAAAAAAATTGAACACAAATATAACAGCTTTAATTTTGATTCAACGATTGAAAAAATATTAATTCAATAAAAAAAATATTTGAATGAAAATTTTAAAAAATCTAAGATACTTTAAAAAAAGTCATAATTTTTAAAGTGGACATTTTTTTCAAATTTGCCAAATCAGTATTAAAGTGAAATGTTTTAAAAAGATGCTTTTGAAATTTCATCCCTTAATCTTTATCGGTTTTTGAGTCTGGATATAAGAAGCTTTGAAAAACAAAATGCATTATGGTGAAAAACGAATGGTCCTAGTATATATTTATGTGGGTGCCCCTTCGATTGGCGATAAATTTCGGCGATGAAGCACTACTGCTGGTTTCCACGTTTTGTTTTCATTGACTTTACTATTGGGTTACAGACCAAAAGGGATCTATCTTGGCGTCAAAAAAAATCAAGGGTCACCCAATTGTAAACTTTTACTAAACGAATTTATAGTTTTGAAGTGAAAATTAATATTAATTAAATGCATAAATACCCTTTAAAAGCCTTCAGAAGAGTAAGTAACTTCTTTTTTCTTAAATTTTTTTAATTAATTTCATTTTTTACTTTTTTAAAAATAAAATGTAAAGTTTTCTGTTGATTTGAATAACGCTTTTTATTAAAGATGCCTAAGAAAAATCAAAGTTTTATTTCACTTTCTAAATTAAAAAAGAAAAACAATATCCCACCAGAAATACATTCAAACTGATAACTTGAAATATGTAGGTTATTGGGATTTATAGCAACAATGGCTGTTTCCAGATGAAGTTTCAGTCAGTAAATAGTAACAAAGCAGTTGCGATCATGCGATTTAGCTCATATTCGAGATTCTAAAGTTCCAGAGAAAAGAAGAGGTACAATAAGACGGACAGTTCCTGCAACACGGAATGGTGAGTAAAGAAAAGAGACACAAAGAGACCACAACAGAATGTGGTCAATAAAATTAATAAATGTTGAAGTGCTTCAGTGCTTGAAGAGAAACTTGCAGATTGATCTTGTTTGCAGTAATTTTACCCAAAACATTTTTGAAGGAGATATCTGCTTATCTAATTGTAGAAAAGTTCATAACTTATCTCTATAATATGTATACTTTTTTGCACGAGAGAATTATGTGTTCCATATCATTAATATTAATACAATTACATTCATGACAAAGGGGATCATTTTGGAGATTAAAACGATTCAACAGTCCTGGTGTTATAATCGTTTTGCTGATTAGTCTGGCCAAAACAACATCTTCCCTCCGATTTTTGGACCAAGGAGATAGTGCTTCAATGCTAGGGATGTCTCCTAAAGTGTTGAAATATTTACTGTTCCTATAATTATTGATAATGATTTGATGCGACGCATTTTTGAGGCTTGAAATTATATCTTCAAGAGAGATCCATTCAATACAAGGTTTATTTTCTGTAACTTCTTTGGCTAAGTGATCTGCAAGCTCTTTCCAAATTATATTCGAGTGACCAGGTACCCACAGGAAGGATATCTATTGGTTTAGTCTGATTAAAGTTTCAACTTTGGAGTTTATACGTTGAATAATTTTTGGCGACTGGACGGCGATATTTTTCAACGATGTCATCGCAGAGTAGCTATCTGTAAGAATCAGACAATCTTTGCCAGGAACAACGAGAACATCTAGTGCTTGAGCAATGGTTAAACTTTCTGCAGTAAAAATGTAATTGACAGAATTGACTCGAAACAGGAATTTTTATATGGCAGAAAAACCAGCAATCGAGGTGTACTGGAGTGTTTTGGATGCATCAGTAGCAATGATAAAATGATCAAGGAAGAAATTCAGAATGCATTCATTAAAATAGTTAATTTCAATCAAAGACAGATTTTTATTATGAAATTTAAAATCCGTAAGAAAAATTTAAAAATGATTAGAGTTATTCGATGGTTTTTCAGGCAAGGTGATAATTTGGCTGGTAGAAGCGTTTATATTATTGAGTATAAATGAAATAGATTTTTTCTCTTTGGTAGTGAATTGAATTTCCTGATTATTATGGGAGTGCTCTGTTAAAACTGGAGAACGTAAACCATTGGTAATTTGCTTAATTAAAAACTGGTAAGCTAATCTCTTGATTTTTTTTGGAATTTCCCGAGAAGCAATTTTCAGAAGGACAGCATTCGGGATCCCTTTTGGGAGGTTTAAAGCAATTCTCAGGACAATAGTTTGAATTGTGTTGCATGCTTTAAATTGAGTCTCAGAAAACCTGTTGATTACTGTGCAATCATTATAAAAATGCTGAAAATGCTATTTTTTAATGATATTAATAATATCTTGAGTTCTGAGGCCATGGTGTTTTGATGCAAATATCTTCAGACCATTTATCTTTTCAAGTGCATGATTTCTAAGATTTTTAAAGATTACCGAGTTTTGATTTTTTTTTGTTAGAAAAATGAATGAATAGAAATTTAATCGTTTAATTCCATTTTAAAGGATGTTCCGCAAAAGAAATGCGTGGATACGCTGCAAATTTTTTCTTGGACAATTCAGCTATTGCACTTTTCTCTGGAGTAATTTCTAGTTTCCAATAATTGTACCACTTGTATATGTTTTTCATTGTGTTTTGTATTTTTTTGATAATGATTTCCCATTATTGATGTCTACAGAAGACAGATATCATTCGTAAAAGAGTATTCGCAAAAGAGTCATTCCTCTATGGTTTCGTAGAAGTCGTGCATAAAGATAACGAACAGAATTGGTGAAAAAACACTGCCTTGAGGTAATCCTTTATTCAGTGTCCTGTTACTAGAAAGGGAGTGTCTCCAGCGAATCTGAAGTTCCTGTTATACCAAGCTGTAAGTATTTAAAAATAAGGCTGTCAATATGAACAGAATCATATGCACTTTTGATATCGAGATTCGCACCAATTAAGTACTTTTTTGTTCGTGAGCTTCAGTGATTTTTGCCTGAATATTGTAAATTGCAGTTTGATTAACTATGAAGGATATGAAACCATGTAAGCTACTGTATAGCTTTTTGTTACAAGTTAGATAGTAAGTAATGCGTTGAGTGAGGATACGTTCAAAGACTTTGCAAAAAACTTAGGTTAGGGCAATGAGCCGATAGGAAGAAACTTTGGTTTTGTGTTTGTTAGATTTCGGAATCGGAATAATTAGAGCGTGTTTCCATTGTTTGGGGATGTTAGCTGAATCAAACTGATGTTGATATAGTTTCAAAATAATTTGAAGTTGATCGTTGTTGAGATTTTTGAACCAGATGGTTGGGATGTTGTCAGCTCCAGGAGTTCAGTTTTTAGTTTTATGGACTGCTTTCTGCAGTTCCCAAATTTCGAATTTACTGTTAAGGAAGGAATTTATTCCAGAGAAATCCAAGGAAATAGGTTCCATATTTGTGTTTTGATTAGAAAAAGTCTTCGCAAATAATTCACTTTGATGAGCAGGATCGCAAATATAGGGATTGTTTTGTATAATAATGTTGTTGTGTTTAGAGTTAGGATTTGTGTGATTCGAAAGCTTATTTAGAATGTTAAAGAACATTTTTGGATTAGAGATATTGTGCAAATTTTTTCCCAATATTCTCTTTCCGCCTTTTTAACATGAAAACGAAACCGACTCGCAAATTTTTTGTGTTTCATCCAATCTGTTTCAGAAATGTTTCCGATAGCTTTTTTCAGAAAGTACTTTTTGAGTTTTTCATAATTATGGCAAGAAAGATTCCACCAAGGAGGATAAGTCTTAGGCAAAAATGGTTTAAATGAAGTGTCTTGGGTTATTATCTTAGTTGCGTTCACCGTAATTCCTTCAATGGAACATTGGTTGGCATTATTAAATAATTCGTGTGTTAGTTGTGTGATCCTCGTCCAATTAATTATTTTTAAGTTACGACTGACATTTTCTATAACCGACCAGGAAACAACTATCGGGTTGTGATCGCTATCGAAAGTTGAATCCATTACACAACAAGAGGTTTTATTATGAATATCAGATGAACAGAGGGCAAGATCTAATATAGATTGAGTTCTAAAGGAACTATGCGTGGGAATAGTTGTATTGAGAATTATGACATGAGAATAAGTTAGACAATCGACGAAATCGTTGCTCAAAGCTGATGAACGGGATGCTTCTCAAAGAGTGTGGTTCAAATTAAAATCGCCGAAGATGAAAGTAGGTAAAGTTAGAGAATCAAAGAGGTATTTTGCTTGGTCAGTATCAAAACCTTGTGGAGCATATAAATTAATAATGTTGAATTTAATATTCTGGGATTGCACTTCGACTGCCAAAGGTTCCAAGTTAAAATCTTTTCTAATATTGTTGGGAATTATTCTTCTGGATATGTTAGCAGGAATGCCAATTAGAAGACCACCACCCGGTCTATTTTGTCTGTGTGTACGGAAAAAATTTTTTGTTCGGAAAGGAAAAAATATCAGTTTCGGAAAGGAAAGCCCCTTGAAAGACCCAAAAGGAAGAAGTAGGAGAAGGAGGAATTGAAAGCCAGAGTCCCCCCCCCCCCCTTCTTTAATTCCTCTGCAATTACATTTCAGATAGGTCATCAAAAAGGATTATTAGAAACTACTCCCAGCTTGGGATTTTTAAAAGAACAAAAAGCAAACGGGATTCGAAAACCAGGCTCGAAAATTCGAACTCGAATTTTGAAAAGGAGGAAAAGCAATCCCAACGTTTAGGAACACGTAAAAAAAAAAAAAGAGGAAAACGAGTAGAACTTAACCGAAAAAACTTTTTTTAAAGCTAAATTTGAAGGACCACCTGCATCGGAATGCCCGTAGTTTGAGCCACAACTTTTGTAGCTTTTTTCTTTCTCCCGGGAGATATGTTTGATTCTCCTTGATTAAACATGCTGGCATGCTGATTAAACTTGCTGGCAACATTTTGCAGTAATTTTTCTACAGTTTTTTGAAAAATTTCAATGAGCATAGTTGTTTGTTGTTCTAATTTCTCTGTGATATTTTTAACTATAGCTTCGATTTTTTGGTTTACAGTTTCCTCGACTTCACATACAGATATGTTTGATTTGACTGCGTTAGAATAACTTGATTTTGAGGACTGTTGAAAGAGGGGTATGGCTTCTCCGGTCGTTGACATTTAAATTTCAGTATTTGTTGTTCTCTGATATAACAAAAACAGAGAACAAGCTTTCGATGTCGCTGAGTGCGGACCCTGGCAACTTATGCCCTTTTCGGGACTTTGACATTGGCCCTCATGTGTTTCACCAGATGACAGATCTGTTTTGAGCAAATTCTTATTGGGTGCAACTGTGACATTTCATGCATTGTCGGGATTTGTCAACAAACTACTGGATTTTTTGCTTCGTAAACCAAATGAATTTTAATATATTCTGGTAAAGCGGTGCCAAGCATTGTCACGAGGACAGGAGAGGAGTCTCTGTTTAACAAATCTTCTCATTTCAAGGATTTGTACATCGTTATTATGTGTTAATTCCTCAGCCAACTCTTCAAGCGAAGTTTGAGTGGGTATATCAAATATTAAGAATCTGTCTGTCACTATTTTCCCAAGTGACTCCGATCGAGACAGGAATGTCAAGAATTTTTTCTAAGCTTAAAATTTTGACAGTGCACACGGGATGCTATGTCGTGAAAAAATTTCGAGTCAATTTCAAATTCAAAATATTACTTTGCCGATTTATGTGCTGTTTAATGTAGGTTTCTATAAGGAATGGGTTCAATCGAGGGATTTTAGAAGCAGCATCTCTGTTGGACACAATAATGTTTATTTCCTCATATTGTCTTTGGTCAATACTCATAATGAGTTCTTTAGTGGATTTTCCACTCTTAAAGAAATTTTCATTTGAAGTAAGATGCATTTTAATGTTTGCTGAAGCCTGCATTATTATAGTATCATTTTCAGGAGACGAAACGATAAATGCTGAGTGGCTCAGTTTCAAATAGTGAAGGCGTTGAGGCTCTTGAATAAATAAATATAAATACAAGAAACGAGTGCAAAAAAAGGATTATCAAATGTCCAGAAGTTAAATACAAAAAGGCGAGCGAAACAAAATTAAACAAACTTTGATAGCACACAGCAAGTGA
>JAPMOR010016734.1:0-23532 GCA_026543865.1 Argiope aurantia | reverse complement strand
TTTGAGAAAATAGTTATTTCGAAATTCTATAATATTTATAATAATAAATTGTAAATTAAAATCAGAAAAGAGGAAAACCATTAATGCAAAAAATGTATTTCATCATATTCTGATTGGTATACTTAGCATATTAATAAGTATACTAAATGCTTTTATTACATTTATTTTCTTTTCCATTTGATCCCGATACATGAATATGGCTTGTGGAAATAAAAAAAAAGTAAAAATGTGGGATAAAAATCAATGTTCAAAATAATCAGTCTCTAAATATTGTTAAGAGTTTGTAATATTGCTTCCTTACGCAGTAAATCTCTTGGCAAGGAAAATAATTTTACAAACATAGTAATGGCTACTGTATGGATGCTGAATCAATAATCATTCGCTCTTAGTAGCAAATTTGATTGCCGTTAAACGAGTTGGCGACAAAATTGAAGGAGCCAAAATTTTTCTTGGCGATGCTCCATTGAGATTCGAGTTCCATTGTTTATTCTGATACTCTTTGCACTGTCAAGGAAAGTATAAGAGGCAGAGAGACAGAGTTGAAGTCAGACAGTCGAGTCGAAAGAGAGAAGTCAGTTGAGTTGAGCTCAAGCGAATAGTTGAGCAGAATCTCTCCAGCGAGTTCTCCCTGAGCATTTAGTACTATTGTGGTTGTTTAATAGTGGTTTTATGCTTGTGAATCTTTGATTTCGACAAGTTTTATTTTGTGTACACTTCATTTGAGTTTTGTTAACTGTGTTTCGAATTTTCATGCAGAATAAAGCGTCGTTATAATTTACTGAACCTGATTGACTTTTCAGGATGCAGCCGACGGATAGATTTTCAACCTTAAGAAATAAGGCGAGATGATTATTCTAAATGTATTATTGGTATAAAAAAGAATAATATTACGCTATTTCTGTCGAGGCCGTTTTCAATATGAAAGAGGGAAATGTAGCTTAATTAAAAAATATGGCAGAAGAAATCATCAAAGTTTTTGCTAGACTCAATTGAAAATTCATTCAGTAATAACAGAAGTACCTTCAAATAAGCTTGCAGCAGAATGAAAAATATACTGTTACGAAACTTCTACCGGGGTTCGTTTGGATAGTGGAAGTGATATGGTGTAAAGAATGCTCAATCAGCAGGCAGAAGTAGAATAAAAACAACGACGTTTATTTACACGAAGACACACAGGACAGCAAAAAAGCGACAACTATATACAGCACAGAAGACGATTATCTTCTCCCGAGACGTGTAGCATACAACTGCACACACAGCAGCATACAACCAGAATCTACTGCAGACAGTAGCGCACAGCTCAGTTCAGCACTAGCTTGACTCCGTCCCTTCCGATTACTGTCTTCGACTTCTCCGACTCGGACTCCTACTTGTCTTTGCTTTAACTTGTTTTCCATTTTCAATTTACGCGCTACCTATTCCAACTATTTTCTGGGATATTCCTGTTGTTTTAGATTATAGTCTCCTTGATTTGCTCAGTCAAATTCAGACATTTACTCTCGGTCCAGTTTGAACAGTTTTTAAGCCACTACAGCACAGCGTTTTTCTAACCTTATCTGCAAACTGTTCAATTATGATAGGTACTAGCGAAGCAAATATATCCTCTATGGCTGCAATAGCATATTTTGTTGCTCATTTTAAAACAGCGTATTGATTCGTAGTTTTTTTAGTAAATATTTAATTGATGATATTTGCATGCTCCGTAATTACTATTATTCAGTCATTTTATTAAAACTTGATTCCGCATATCATACTAATAACATTGTTATCTAAGTTACCAATTCTAAAGCCAAATATCTAATATGATTAAGGTTATAATATCGGAATAATCATGCCAACAGCCCAAATTTCTGGAATCTCTCCAAACTTTCAGGAGAAAATTTCTAAATACTCCTTTGTCTTTTGCATGTTTTAATTTTTAATGCTTTATTAAAATCTTGGAATCTTACAGTAGGAAATGCAGGAGTGTTAAGATAAAAGATTCATTTATTTTCAAAATGGTACGTATTCAAAATAACTTTACATGTATAAATATGAGAGGTATATGAAAATAATTGCATGCCCACTAAGTTTTCTGCACACTCCACAAGTGTTCTATATGCGGCCCTTGGATTGCACGTTCAAGGAGAATCCCATCATTTTGTATCGTCATTTAGTCAATGGTCATTACTTTAACATTGATTCGTTCTCTGCACTCGTCTAATGTGTTTGATGGTAGAGGTATAGGTACATAAACAAGTAATTTCTCTAAGGAAAATGTTATGAGATGTTTAATCGAGTGTCCCGAGGAAATAAAGCGATGCTCTTCGTCACTAATGCGGCTAATTCAGCAGCGCGAAATCATTCAGGTATCGACGAGTTTGACTCTTCTAGTGAAGCATATGTTCTATCCTGCTGATAAACAAAATCCTTGGAATCATTAGCCAGTTGTGGAATCAAACATATCTGAAATATTCCCAGGTAATTTTCACCGGTCGCAATCTTCTTGCAGGGAAAAAAATAAGCACCCAGACGTCTTTGCATATAAAATGGGGAGGGGGGGCATTTATTTTCGTTATCAAAATCGAACATGGATATTCAATGTCGTAAAACTGCACATAATTATAATTCACATTCCTGGATAAATGAAACATTTTGTGACTTTTTCTTTTGGGGACACATTAAGAATCTTATTTATATACATCTACTGCCAAAAACATTAGAAGAGTTCAGAAAGCGTATTGATGCTACAATGATGGCACTGATAGGATGACGCAACAAAATATGTGGACCTAGTTCAATTACCACTCGGGTATGTTTCTTAAAGCGTGAGCAAAGAACATTTGAAGACTGTGCTCAAACTTGGTGAATTTGAAGTTACACATGTCATTTGTGTTTCTTCGAGTAATGCTTTTGAATATATTGTTACAAATCTGCAATGTTGCTTTCCAGTACGGTTAGTTTAATCACTGGAAAGATCATTTTATGATCAGTGCCGACCGTTTTACGATGGGTGCCGATCGGGTGCCGTGTCAGTGATTTCAGAGCTTGGCGGCGATTTGGCGACGAATTCGGAGACTTTGGTGGCAAAATAGTTTTTACTGGAAACGTCCAGAATTTTAGCAATCCAGCCAATTGGAATCGAGATACGCCTGATTGGTCCAGAACCTTCTCGGCCCGCCTCCCGGGAACTATAAAAGAGCGGCAGTCTCAAGCTGCCATGATCAACGAAGTAGGAGTCGTGAAATGAATCGTCGAGAGGATAACGAAGCACCGGCAGAATAGTCCAAGAGTTGTGCGGAGATCAAGCGATTGCTGAACTGAGCTGTGTGCTGAGTCCTGTTGTTTATTGTCGAAGCAGCACCGTGCGTATGTGGAGTAGCCAGTTGTGTCGGAAGTTGAATACAGCTAAAGCGAGGAGACAGTGGAGAATTCCAGACGTTTGGAGAAGACGTAGAGTGAAGCTACATAAAATCCCTGCTTCTGCTGAATTCTCTCTGTCCACTTTATGTGCTGTGGTCGATTACTACTTATCGGCTACTGTTTGCTGCTGTGTTATGTCCTGTGTTCGTTTCGGCTGTGTATTTGTCGTCTTTGTATTAGTGTCTTCGTGTTTAATAAACGTCGTCTAGTTCATTATTGTGGTCTGCTGATTGTTTTCACACTCTACACTTACTACAAGCGAACCCGGGGAATTTACGGATTTAGTACAGAAATTGAAAGTTCTGTAACAATATATTGTTACGAATTTTTTCCGGGGTTCGTTTGGATAGTGGTAGTTATATGGTATGGAGAACGCTCAATCAGCAGGCGGCAGTAGAAAAAGAAACAACGATGTTTATTTACACGAAGACACACAGGACAGCACAAAAGCGACAGCTATATACAGAACAGAGACGACTATCTTCAGCCGAGACGTGTAGCATACAACCAGAATCAGCTGTATGCTACAGACGTGTAGCATACAGCGCACAGCTCAGTTCAGCACGAGCTTGACTCCGTCGCTGCTCTGCTAATCCCTGGAAGGCCAGTTCTTCACCGTCGATTTCGACTACTCTGCTCTATCGCTTCCGACTACTACTGTTTCGTCGATTCCCACTACTACTCCGACCACTCTGACTCTGACTTCGTCGACTCCGACTCGGACTACTGACCATCCTGTCTGGCAGCTGCAACCCCTTTTATAGGTCTCAGGAGGCGGGGCTAGAAGCCTCTCAACCAATCAGGGACATTCGAGGCGTATCGCGGTTCTTACTGGACGGATCGGGAAAATTCTCGAAGTTTCGGGTATAATCTATTTTGGTGCCAAAGTCGCCAAATTAGTCGCCAAGTCGCCAAATGATCGCCAAGTTTGTCGCCAAGCTCTGGGACCTCCGACGCACACCCGGACTCCGTCTAATACCGATGACTTTAAAACAGTCTTTCTGATGATGGAACCGACTATGCTGGGCAGCCGAATTGCAGGTTTGTAACAATATAATGTTTTGAAAATGAATAAATCTTTTATAGTATTCATATAAATATCATTGAATTCATTATGGATAATAATTAGAAGTGAATTACAGCCTGAAAATATCATTTCTAAAGTGATAGATTATTTTATAAAGTAACTTGAGTAATGAAATGTTGTTTTTCCTTTTTCGCTGAGTGTATATTATACAGAATTTCCATAATTGAAATCAGGTCTCTCGAAAGCGACCTCAAAACGACACTGCGGCGATGCTTCTGAAACTTTAAATCAATCAGTCTGCAACATAAAGTTTTAAAAAGTGCTCTTTAATATTAGGAAAACATGCTTCCTCCATAGGTTTGTCCTCAAGGCTTTGAGAATTCTGATTTCAATCAACTTCATATAGTTTTTATAATTCCTCAATCTTAAAATAAATGAATTAACTTGCTGTTTTCTATAAGCATATTAATAATAAAAAATGTAAATAAAGTATTCGGCAGTTAAGATTCAGTTAAGAGACAAGTAAGTAAAGGAAATCTTGTTCGAATATTTATTTTTTTTAAACTTCCAAGTTTGATAAAATAAACAAACAAAAAAGGGAAGAAAGGAAAGCAAACTAAAAACACGGGAAAAAATCTAAACCCTGAAAAAGCAGAGAACAGCCCATTCTTCTCTTCAAAAGCATTTCATTCAATCAATCATTGCCACTTTAATCTAATTCGCGCAGTTCTATGCGAAGAAGCCCGAAAAGAAAGTTTAAGAAGAGAGAAATCTGCTCTCTCCGTTGTGAGCGGCGGAAAATTGAGGAAAATATAATCAAGGGCCCAGGTCCGAAAGTGGATAACAGTGTTGTGACTGTCGAGCGGAGTTGAGAAGTTTAGTGTCTGTGAGGGTAGGACACGTAAGAGATACTTTAAAGCCATTAAAAGTGTAACTTTAAAGAGGGTCGGAAAAAGGATGGGACGAGTTAAAATGCGAACAAAGTGGAAACACTCGAAAGTGCTTTTAAAAGGGGGAGTTAAGGAACAGGGTGAAACGGCCTTCCTCTTCTTTAGTGTCAGATGACCTCAGGAGGGAGGAGGGCGCATCACACTCAGAAGAGAGAGCAAGAACTATTTTTATTCGAACAACACTTTTCCCACTGTTTTGTCTGAAATTGATGAACATGAATTAAGCAGCAGGTTTTCTCTGAATGGAGCTGAGAAGAAATTCAGACGTTGCTATCTGCTATACTGAACGACAGACTTGACATAATAAGATTTTACAGTTATATTTTGATACATACAAAATGCTTCATGGATGAATATATGCTTTGAATAATTTTTACATAAGCAATTAATGTTATAAAATAAAACTTGATATTCAAACATATCAATTACCATCGGCAAGTAAATGATCAGTCTGACCGAAATTTTAACGAACAAAAGTTAAGGTGAAGAATTCATCTCATCGGATCTTAATCCAATAGATTTTCTTTTGTTGGAATGTCTGATCAATTATATTTATGGCCGAATGTCACCTATAATCAACGAATGAGGGGTACCATGAAAAGAGAACGCGCTTCACAGTTTAAATCCTTAGCGACGTTTACAATTCCATTTGTTGGCATCATCAATAGTGTGAGAAAATTAAGGCTATTGTTTCAAGCGCATAAAATAACTGAAATTTTTTTGCATCTATACTAATTAATTAGAATTTTGAAAATATGATACCTGTTACTTACGGATTACGTTAAACTTTATCATAATGCAATGTGTGCATGCATTTTTGCAGCAACATCTTATTGCTGTAGTGTAATTGCTGTTTTGCTAGTGTAATTCATTGGTTGGTTAACTTAGATCAGTTGCAGAAATACTGTTAAAATAATTCGTCTGAGGATAAACCAATATTTCAAAAGTAGTCAGTGAAAAGAAGATTTCTTGCCGAAATGAAAAGAGATACTTGCATCCAGTTTTACCAACCTTAAAATGAAGCAGACACGCTGAATGTTTCCGCATTCTTTTCAGTATTTTACAAAATATTGTGTTCAAATGATAAAATATTTTGGGGAAAAGTTTTTACTTATCAATACATTCTTATAATATGGCTCTGATTAAATCGTCAGAGTTTAATTCATGTGTTTTAGCATTATGCTAAAATACATGCTAACAGTAGGGTCAAATTGGGATGTGTCCCGCAATTATGAATTTCTATAATTCCTATCAGATAACAAGGGCAGCATCTGAGCTGCTTCTTTCACTCCAAACTCCCTTTTTACACCAAGGGAGGGATGTTTGGCCCACAATATCAAATTAATGTCTACCAGGCTCACATACATGGTGAACCATTTTAGCAGAATCGGGTTTTGAACATGGAACACTCAAGCCCCAAAACCGGCAGCTTACTATTAGGCCACTGCGGTCTTTTTCATTCTTAGTGAGGGAATCTATTATATACGGATGAAAACTTATGTGCGAGTTTTTGCAAAATAAATGGCAAAAAGTAGTTATCCGAAATTTGTACATGGCATTCTGTTACGTATTTTTAGCTATTTATATTATTTTCAGCTTTTGAAATGAGTTAATTCTTAAGATATTGCATTAAATGACGAAAACTCAAGATACGTTTTGCCTGTTTTTGGTCATTATTTTTAGAAATATTTATTGCCCAAATATTTTAATTACCATAGAGAGCAATAAATAATTTTTAATGATATTAATTTCATTGTAATATATTTTTCTTTAATTACACAAATTCATTTAAAATCTTTCGACATTTATTTTAAACATTCATTAAATCTGAATATTTAAATTCCAGCCTGTTTGCTTTTTCATCAAACTAGAAATTTATATATTCTGTTGCTAGGTAAAGGTGGGACTTTAAATTACTTTACCTTTATTTTTTAATATTATTACGAATCTGTAGTGTTGCTTCCCAGCCCCATTAGTTCTATCGTAGGAAAGACCGTTTTACGACCAGCTATATTTTAGGCTGCTGATCGGATGCCGAATCAGTGACCCCCCAGGGTTGGAGACAAACTTCTGTTTGTCTGCTTGCGTATAAACTGCTGTTTGTTGCTCGTGTACGGTTGTGTACCTGTGGCTGTGTATTTGTTGTTTGTGTCTTCGTGTTAATAAAGTCGCCATTTGTTATGGAGGCCTGCTTACCTACCACAAGAGAACCCATTGACTTTACGGACATAGTGGAGGAAGTTTCTCGACAATACTTCTCTTTCATTTTTAAAATATTTTTGGCAACTTTTTTTTTTTTTTTACTGATTTTAACTGTATTTTTAGGTTTATTTAATGAAAATAAAAGAATTTATTACTTTTAGAAATCACTTTAACAGGAGATTTCTAAATGTACCGAATCTTGTTTACCTTAAAATTACAATTCCTTTAAAATTACTCATGATTTTGGTGTTTTTCAAAGAGTATCTTTTTTACAATATAATCTATATCTCTACTAAAGTGTGTGTGTATGTTAGTGTGTATGAATATATGTGTGATGGCCCTCAACCGGGCGAAACCATTTGACTTACAGTCACCAACTTTGGCACATATATATCTTGGAGGGTAGAAATGTATATTTTGGCTGATATTTTTTTTTTTTTTGAAATTTTAATAAATTAAAAACTAAGTTGAATTTTGATGTTTTCTCCAAGATAACTTACAAAAATATTATTGCGCAAAAATGAATTTTATACAGTTTTAAGATTTGAAAATTTATCTTATTAATGATACCAACTAAATATTCCCGCAAATTTTTCCTGAATTTTGGCAATTTTTTTAAATATACATGTTTTGCCTAATTTCTGACAAAACACTACATTATTGTCCTGAAATTCAAGCAGTTTCGTAGTTTCATCAAACCCTTTTCCATTGTTGAAAGCTAAAGAAAAAGGATATACTATTTAGTGTCTGTGTAATTGGCAAGATGAGTAAAAACCTGCGAAATTTAGATATTAAATGAACCGAACCTTTCCGTTTTTAGAAGGTCTATAATATCATGCGACTGGTCTTCATAAGAAAGGTTCATTTATGCAATAAACAAACTTTAGAAAGACAATTAAGTCAACCATCTAACTCTCCGACCCGCCCGAAGGCACACGGATTTAAACCATAAAACTGAATGACCGGACATCCGCAACAGCAATTGACGGGAACTGTGGTCGAGTCCTAAGGGCCGTCACCAGCCACGGTACAACCCTTCCCGAAGGAAGTACGTCCCGTCATCGATGGGAGGAGTCAGATCCCCCAACTATTAGTGTTCCCTCCAGGGTGGCGAGATCCAACCACCATACAGGAAGCATCTCATCCTCATTTCGAGGTGCCCCCCGGGGGGTTAGAAAGACAATTAAAATAACCTGGCTTTAAAGTCAATCCATTTGATGGAATCATAGACATGAAGTCATATCTAAACGATTTATTTGAGATTAAATATAACTAATTTTCTCAGTCAACCAACTGGTCGCCAAATGCTGCTATTGAGAAATTTGAAACAGAAGTGACAATACCACGGAAGTTAGAAGATAGATTACTCGATTCATTGTGTTCTTAATAATACTATGACGTCACCGTATGACTGGACTATATTAGGATGACACATATGCCATATAAGCATAGCGGATGTAAATCTTTTGAATTATCCCATTTTTAATGTTATAATTTTGATTCTTAAAAATGCTTAGTTGACAAAGTTATAAACATAAAGATATGGATAAGAGATTTAATTGTCATTTAATTTAACTAATATATATGGCTAACCGGACAATTGTCAAAGTTGGCTAGTACATAAAATGGTAACGAGCGCAGCAGAGAAATCGTCCTTATTTCTTTTTATCGATTGGCAACAATCAAGTGTAAACAAATGTCTTTTCAAATGTTTAAGATTGTTTCATTGAATCTTTTTACTGTTGCACTTAATTCTGTTCTTCTCTCAACTAATTAATGGAATTGCAAAATATTGTAAAAAACAGCCGGGAGGTGAGATTGCCGAAATTCACGTATATTATTTAATGACATCGAATCCTTTCGTTAGATGAGGCACCCGCAAAGGACATCAAATCCCGTGCTTTTGCCTGTGTTAAAATTAAGATAAAAAGAATTGCCTTATCAAATAGCAAGGGGAAAAAAACGGATTCAACTTTAATATTTTAACGGTCTAAAAATCAGATAAACTGTGAGAAAAAAAAATTGTTGCCTCAAAAATTGTTTTCACACTATATAAAAGTTTGAAAATTCAGGTTTGGTTTGGTTTGGTTATATTAACGTCCCGTTTGAAGCAACACTTGGGCTATTTTGGGACGGACCTCGTAATTTTGAACCATGGTCAGATGACGAGGACGACACCTGAGCTGGCACCCCCCTCTCCACACCACACCAGCGGGAGTAAGTTTGGTCAGGACGGATTTGACGTGCAACAGACCGCCTTACACGACGGTTCTTCGGTGGAATCGGGTCTCGAACCTGAAACCCTCCGGTTCCAAAGCCGAGACCTTACCACCAGGCCACCGCGGCCTCAGAAAATTCAGGAGTTTTTTACATAAATTCCCTTTAAGTTCAATGAAGTCCTTTTATTTTAATATTTTGTAAAACTCATTTTAACGAAAGGTGATTAAGAATTTATATCAAGAACAACTATTAATTTATTTTATTTTTTACGCGTAAAAAAATAACGTTTTAATTGATTGTCTTAAAACATTGATCAACATCTTCCTTGAGCCTCAGTTTTTGTGGACAAAATTTGACATACAATGACAATTTTGTGACAATTTGACATTTTATTCTACAACAACTATTAGAATGGGGGAAATTAGCATACGACGGTTTTTAGAAAATTGCTTTTTTCAGTTGATAATATACCGCGTTTGAGCGTTTTGAAAAACAAATTTTAGTCTTTTCAAAAACTTTACGATATGTGCTTTTACAAAGTAAGATAAAAAAAATATATCTTTACCTAATATAGTCGTTCTAATTAATTAAATTGATCTCTTGAGATGGCATTCCATTTTAGAATTAGATAATAACACTTCGAAGTCGGACAGTGTTATCTTTTGAATAGAAAGGGAACGAAGCATTAAATGGCAAAATAATTTCAACCTGCATTGCGCACTATTTCAACAACAAAAAGATAGATAAATAAATAATTATAGGCAAATTGTATTATGAAGTGATGCAGCGTATAATAAGGACATTCAGGCTCGAATTAATGATTTAGCCGCTAAATCATAACGCATAAATTTCTTATGTCTTGAAATCTTTTATCTACAGCGAGTACACTTCTCAAGTTTTGCCACGCTGATAAGTTCAGCATAATACAATTGTTGAAAAACAGCATTGATCGAATTAAAATGCTAATAATATTTATTAAAGTAATATTCTTTTCATCTAAAAGGATTTTTCTTTACAGTATTTTGTTTTGTTTGTATATTTATAGAAGATATTTTTTTTTCTCGAAACTGGTGGAATCAATCACGTGATGTTTATGCTTTATCACGTGATGTACAGGTTTTTTTTACCAGTTTATAAAATGAGTGGCCATTAATTAGTGAAATCTCTTATACAAAGCTTTCATTTGCTTTGATTTTCACAGTTTTACATTTTTTATTATTATTCTATTGTTTTGTTCGGAAAGTAATTTCGTTTTTTCCCGACAGAGGATTTAATTGTATTTTTTTGCACTCAACTTCACATTTAAGCCGTATAATTTTTATATGCTTTGAGAGCTCATATAGCAAGGCTTGTGTGTGAAAAATTCCAATTCATTCTACGCAGTAGTTTTTGGTCGGTGCCCTTTTAAATATGGAGAGCGATAAGCAGCATTTTCGACATATCTTACTGTTTTACTACAGAAAGGGTAAAAATGCTGTTCAAGCCAGAAAGAAATAGACCGATGTGTATGGAGAAGGTGCGTTGACAGTACGCCAGTGTCAGAACTGGTTCGCTCAATTTTTTAGACGGTCAAACCTTCACCTCCAATGAGGAGGTCAAAAACCACCTGGATCCGTTTTTTGGCAGCAAAGACCAAAAGTTTATGAGCGTGGAATGATGCTACTACCAGAAAGATGGCAAAAGATGTTGGACCAGAACGGCCAATATATAATTTAATAAAGTATGTGTTTATTATACGAAAACTGTCTTTCATTTCCAAAAAAAAAAATTACTTTTCGAACAACCCAATACAATTTTCTTATGACTTTACAAGAGGTTTTACACAAAAATTTTGTCATCTAGAAATGGGTTTTGAGAAATTTTTCTATTTCTCGCAGCTTCGACTATATCAATTTTCAGCATAACAAATAGTTATGTGTTTCTAAAATGAAGTTCTATCATTTTCCATTTTTATGGCAAAAGGAAGCGATTCTGCAATCATATTCATTTCAAATTGTTGAAGAATATGAATTTTACTGCATAGTTACCATGTCATGAATTTTTCTTGTACTGTGTGGAAAATTATGGATTTACAAAAAAAAAAAAAAAAAAAAAAAAAAAAAATAGTTTCACCTATTCCATGCCATTTACATCAATTTAAGAAGAATGATGAATGAGTAGGAGAATGCTGCTATTATTTCTGTGAATGTATTTGTGAACAGAGGAAAGTAAAGTAAAAATGAAAGAAAATATATAAAACTACATTTCTGTATTATTGAGGAGACTTAGGCGAGAAGTAAACTTTGGCACATCTTTCAAGCTACATATTTGCTGTTTTATTCTTGATGAGAAACATTCAACTAAACAAATTCTGCATGCATTATTTCCATTTTTTAAAAATGGATTTATTTTAGAAACTATTTGAATTGCATAATGCTAAACAAAATAATATTTTTGCTTCGATAAACAATTGGTTTATGGAAAACTATATTATTTTTATAGTTTGCTGCGCTTCCAAAAAAAGTTCTAAAAACTAAATGAATGGCGGAATTATTATCTAAAAACATATCAACTCAACGAAATTACTGATAGCAATTTTCTCTCCTTTATTTTCTGTTAAGAAAGCAAAATTCTTGTAAGAATAAATGAAACTATGAGAAACAAGCTATCGAAATGTATTAAAAGTCAGACTAAAATGGAACACATTCTTTAGTTGTAGCTGCATAAGAGGAAAGACGATCATTATTAAAAGGAATTTTTTTTCACTTGTTTTTAGTTTTGAGCTCATTAGTCAAGGGAAAAAACATGGATATTTAATCTTTATTTCTGTTATTGCTAAATTAGCAGAAATCTATGTAAAAAGTAATGAAAAGTCATCTATAGCTCAGAATGCGTAGCGTGATACGAATATGATTGCAGCTTGAAATAATATTGTTAATAAAAGATGTTTGGAATTTTATTCACTTCTTAGAAAATGATTTTTTCAGAATTCTTTAAATTGCCTTTGTTATTGTATGAGTTATTCTATACTTCTGGGAATTAATTATGATGAAGATAATTCTGCGTGTTCTTTAATCGATTAACACTTTTATCATGCTTTTCTTAAGAGATCAAATTATCTTTTACAGATCAAAATACTTACTGAATTGGTTTTTTTTAATCAATACCTATGTGTTTTAGACAATAGCACCTTTTTCAATAGCACCTTTTGTAGAGATACATTAATTTCTTTCAACCGTTCTGTATTTTTTTATCGCCAACTTATCACCAAATATTATAACTGCATTAGTTTTTACATTAAAAATCACAATAAAATGAAATGATGTCTTTGTTTGATCATTTTTATTCATATTTGTTAATAGTATTATCTTTTAAGATGTTTGTTTTAATTATCAGTTCAAATGACAATTTTTATTTGTTTGCGAATTACCTTCGTCAAGGAAAAGGAAAGTTCGAATTTCTTTATAGGATAATGAAATCTTGTTTATCTGACTATAAATGCTTGAAAAATCGCAGTAGTTGACCTCATTACTTATAAAACATTTTCACAGTGTATTGGAAATTATAATAATAAAAACTTAATTTGAATAAAATTGCATAATTTGCGTTGATCGCATAGAAATGATCAGTATCGCAATATTTTTTTTTTTAATAAAATGAGGTACTGTAGCAGTTGCATTATTCTTCTCTTTTGGATACTAGATGGCGATGCCTGATTAGACCATCCTATATGTCATCCCAGAGTGCATTGCGATTGTAATTAGAATGAGATGTGATGTTGGACTGTGAAGCCGCGTGCGTGAATGCCTTGCCTTTGTGTTAGTGTATGTTTAAGTGTGTGAATATGATTATTAAAGAAATGTTTCCAACAACATTCGTCCTGTTACTTCCTGCACAGATCATAATAATCTACATAACACCACATTGGCGCCCAACGAAAAAGAATTTCTGACGAAACGAAAGTGACGTCGTCCCGACCATCACAAGAAAAGTTTCCCGCCACCACAGTACTTTTTTTTCTTTGACTCAGAATGAAATGGGTGGAAAAAGCAGTATTAGATAAATATTGCTTAATCGTGTGATTTCGCATCGCTTCTGACGTCTGAGATTGTTAGATGTGATGCCCGCTAACCCTCTCGGAGAACACCATTTCAGTGGCCGTTAGCCTTTTTTCAGGTATTGCGTTCGATTCTTGGCAGCGCTGTGGAATTTTTTTCTTCTGTGTAGCATGATCAATCCTTTTGAGATTATGAATTTAGAGCAATTTTGTCAGTTATTTTTGTGAAATTCGATATTTAATTATTTATTTATTTTTGCTTTTTTTTCGAACCTATTACTACCCGACAATTTTAAAACAACTCATTTTCTAATTTCCAATATCTTATACAAACATGTTCCAAATAAAATGAATAAGGAGTTTTTAGAGAAAATCTTTATTAATATTATTAAAAAAAATACCTTTTTAAAAATTTAAGCATTTTCTGATAGTTAAATTTTACCTTATAAATCTTCACTATAAATACTGTAAAATTTTGCAAGCAATGTTTTTTTCGAATTCTTTAAATGATGAATAAATTAAATGAATCAATTAACAAGACAGAATAAATTAAATAAATCAATTAACTAGCAATAAAATTGTACATTTTTGTCGTGGACACAAACGAGTACAAGATTTGAAAATTCAAGCATATTGGGAAGAGAGAGAAATTTCAGATTTATAAATATTAAGAAACTCAATAAAAATGATTTAAGACGTGTAAACTTACTCCTACAGAACAAATTTTAAATAAAACAGAATATAAATTACTCACAATAATGAATGTATCCATAAGTAGAGTATTTGTAAATAACGTTATCAAAATTAATGATAAAATTCATGACAGCCCGATTACTTACCTTCAACTTATAAATAATATGTGCAACACTATTAATTTCAATCAATCTCTTTCGATTCTATATAATCAGCCAAGTTAAAAGAAGCTCGATATTCCCAAATTGTACATGCACTGACCGATGCCAAAGCTGCCGCAGTTCAAATAACAGCAAGTGTTCGTCTTAACATTTAATGTTCCCTTCGCAGATTCATCCTTATCCTTATTAGAAATAGAGATAGAAGCTTGTTGAAACAGAAGAGAAATATTTCTAATAATTGTTAACCTTCTAGTGGGTGTGGCCTCTACAATAACATGAAAGAGCGCACATATTTCCTAGATATGCGTTTATAAAATATGAAATTTTAAGAGGTTAATTATCAAAATTGGATTGTAATTGAATTAACCTGATGCAAATGGGTTTTTTTTTTCTTTTGTACTTGAAAACCTTTTTTTCATTTCTTCAAAACCTAGTTCTGTTTTTCTTTTCAATACTTTTAGTCTTAATTTCACTTTGTTAAAAAAAAAAAGGTGCTAATCGCGCAAGTATTTTTCCTAATAGCGCATTTTGAAAACATTTAATTGTTTAAAACAACAAAGAAAATCAGCAAGGATGCAAAATTGAATGAAAGAATTACAAAAGTTGACAAGAAGAGTCAAAAATCCTGTTTTCGTAACGCCTGTGATGAAATGGTGTAAAATAACATCTTTTCTAATGTCTCTCCCTCAGAAATGCGTACCCGTTGGAAGGTTAATAAGGAATTCTCATGTTAATGAAAATTAGGCCATGATTCATCAAAACTTTATACATTTCGTTTTTGACTGGAATTATTAATTATTTCATTGACGAATCACATATTCATTATCACAAATTGACGAATCACATATTCCTTATCCATTTCATCAACATTTTATTTTAAACCGGAAGTTATTGAATATTCTGAAATTTTTGGAACGAAAAAGATTAAGACTATTAGAATAATATCTCGGTATCAGCTATTCATAAATATTGACATTCTCTCTTTGCAGGCAACATTCAGGTGGGGAAAAAAAAAAACCCCGTTTACAATAAAAAGGAATTCTATTTTGTTTCACGAAATCCCGTCAATCTACCAAATAGTGGCTTCATATGAATCTTCCACAATTAATCTCTCTTTATCTTAGCTGGAACGTTTAGAAACTTGGTTCAGTGTTTGATGGAAAAAAAGAAAGGAAACTCGAGATCCGTTCGTGGAGCAAGAGCTCCACTTTCCTGTTAAATAAATTCCGACAGGGATTGATTTTTTTTCATTCTCTGGCTACTTGACTGTGGATGTGATGCATTAAGCCCCTGGCGGCTTCTCTGAAAGCATTTCTATTTCCCCCCTTTTTCATATGATTCCATCAATAGACGGCCATAAACGGCGCCTGACAGGGAGACGCCATCCTCGGCAGATTGAAAAGCCATCTATTCCTTTTGTTTTTCTTGGGAGAGGCTCATATTTTAGGGGGCGATCGAGTCCCGGGCTTCTCTCCCTCGGGTAATTATTGGAGGCTCTAAATTGACCGCCGAAATGCGATGGCAAGACCTCCAGCAATCACCGCCTCTGCTTTAGAAGACGCACCAAATTGGGTCCGGTCGAGGGTTCGGGGGCCGTATACATGCCTTGTCCTACGCCTTCGCCTCTACAGCACATCGACAGCAGGGAAGTTCAGTTGGTTTTCGTGCAGTTCATTCCTGTGTTGCAATTCGGCTGATTGCAGTCAATTCAATTACAGAATTAAAACTTAATTGATTTGTTCAGATAATTAATGCAAAAGACACTTTCTATATTTTTTCTTGCTTCAGGAAATTGTAACATTGTCTATCTTTTTTAAAGGAAAAAAAAAAAAAAAAGAAAGAAAGAAAGAAAGAAAGAAAAGAAAGAAAGAAAGAAAGAAAGAAAGAAAGAAAAAAGGCTGTGAATTTCAGATAATTTTGACGCGCCTGTCCTTATTGTGACATTTTATTTTCAGTTTTTTTAATAAATAGAATGTTAAAATTAATTTGGCTGTAATAACTACTGATTACAGCGTTAATAAATCCATTATTAAATTTAAGATTTGTGAGAATGAAATATTAATTTTCAGACCGAAAAGTTTTCAATGGCAAAACAAAAATATATATATATATTCTTTATGACATGGTTTTAATTACTCTAAGCTTGTGGTTTTGATAACAATATTTAGCAATCTAACATAAACCAATCAAATTAATATTAATCTTAAAAGCAGCGCAAAAATTGTAATGGGAAACACGAAGATGCTTTCGGCAGCCTTCAAAGGAATCCGACCTTAAAAGTCGCTGCTCTCTCTCTCACCGAAATTTCTATTATTGCTACCGGACGCGATGATTAGCGAGTCATTGGACAAAAATAAATTAAACTATAATATACTATATAATGCTACCAAATCGGAATATAAATATAAATGAATTTTAATAGAAATAATCATTTAGCCATTGAAGCAATTAATTAAGTAGATATAGAAGTTGTAACTTTATTCACATAATAATTGTTTAAGATTGTAACTGTGTTTAACTATTTCTCAGAGAATTGGTTCTAGTTTTTGTGAGGAGGGAAAAAAACGAATCCATTCTCTTTGCCCAATACACTTTCTTAAATAAATCCAGCTACGCCTTTTTTTTTTCATAAGTGATACTTAAGAAAATTTAATTTTCCTTTATTATATTTATACATTATTAATATGGTTTCTAAAGCAATCACCTCAACTCAAAATGTGCGTGCGTGTAGCGGTGAATAAAGAAACGCAGGTTGAGATGAAGTAGCCAATTATACATAAAACTGACGCTGATATAAAGTCAGTGCGTTTTACGTGGAAATATTAAATGCTGACTAAAAAAATTCAGTCAAATCAGAATGCATAAAGAAAAAAAAAGTAGGGAATTAAAAGTATCAATTTTGCAGTGATAAGTTAAACTCTGTCAAGTCGGAGGTGCTATTTACGTGGTTCCATATTAAACAGTTAATTATAGAAAGATATGAATTTAGACACCATCCTGAGCTTGAAAACACAGTAGCATGGCACAAATCAAACCAAAGCAAACGAATAATTACGTGAAAACAAAATATGAGGGAAAACAACAACTATTATTAATAGAATATTTTTTTTTCTCTTTTACAGTAAATACCTCGATGGAATCTCTAATTACTAAAATATCAGCTTAATAAAAAAAGTGCACCTCCGATATTTCAAATGAATAAACTGCTTGTAGGAATATTATTTTAAAATTTCCTTGCACATATGCCGCTTTTTTTTTAGTAACGACTGTAAAGAATTATAGCCATGAAATCTTTGAGATAGATCTTTTGTAAAACTTTGATCTTTTGTTTATGTTTCGGAGACAAAGCTGCTAAACTAATAATCCATTGTTTTTTACAGAATATGCAGAATGGAGATCTTATTTGGTTCGGAAATCTATTCGGTTCGCTTATGAACCAAAAATTATTTCAACATACAAAATCACTGTTCATATTTGAAGTGAGAATAAAGTTCCTCCTACAGTAAAGTTTTAATCACTTCTAAAAATCTGAACATTGTGATATTCTCTGGATTTGTTTCGTTGCTGTGAAAAACTTGGAAAGTGGTTTACCGAGTTCAGGCGTCGAATCAAATGATGCGTACGTATTAATGTTTCTGTTCTGTAGCATGAAAAAATGAATATGATATGAGAAACTGTGCATGAGATTTCAGATTCTTTTTTTAAATTTGCTTTTACTTTTTAAAAAAACTGAAATGCGGTTCGAATATATAACATAATCATTATGTTTATCATAAACATTTTTTTTCTCTTTATAGATGAATTAAAAAGTTCTTAAATTATATTACGCTTGTCATTGACTTTATATCGACAAAAATACTTCCACTTTGCTGAAGATAAAATAATGCGAGGGAAAGTAAAAGATTCAAAACTTAATTTCATGGAGAAGGAGAAGGTATGAATAAATTAATCTCAGATTTCCTTCCTGTTTTCAGGCCGCACTGTGAAAATAGATCTCGTAATTTGTATTTTAGGTAAATATGAAGATTTTACATACTAGTCGAAGTTGCTTCGTGTTTTCATTCCTTATTGTCTTGATTCCCATAATTAGATTTGTGTGTATCAAGCCGATACATTCTTGACAATTTCGATTAAAGCAAGATCCCGCCAACTAGAAAGCCAACTGACACTGCCCCCATAATGATTGACCCTACGCAACATTTACTCGGAACATTGATTAAATCTTTAACAGTTTCGTTTCTTTAATATCTAAAATGAGGACATTTATTTCATGAATATGTTGCCTTTATGCGTATTGCATGAATATGTTGCATCGAATTATATCATCACTATACAACTTAAATTTTTCAAGATATGATAATTTGAGATAAAAGCAGTACTCGCCCAAATCATTCAAATGAATGAATTTATCAAGTCACTAAAGTACTCAAACATTCGAATGATTTGAATAAACATCTACATCGAATTGTACCTGGAGAAATATCGAATCGGAAGCCAACTAAATTGTAATGGATTTTCAGGTTTACTATTGCAAATTGTGCATAAATGTGCAAATTTTTGAGAATAATGTATCTATCTTCAATATACGATGCAAAAGACTCATCAATTTTGTAAAAGGACAGTTTTAGAGTTTTCACCCAATATTTTGAAGAAAAAAATGTCCCCCTCAAATCTCAAAATAATGCTTCGGAGTTAAATCTTTACTGATAATTCCATTCATTTAAATTTATTCTGTATTTGGTGCATGAAAACATTGCCTGCTTCTTAAAATTGCCATTCGCAGTGGCTACACAGAAGAAAGTTTTAAATACCCTTAAAAATAATCACCATAGTTCAGAAGAGAATCTCAACCTGTGGGGCGCGAGCACACTGGAGGGGGGGCGAGAATATCCAAGAGAAAATATTATTTAAAAAAATTGATTAACTGACTGAAAGGAAAGCACACATATACATAGAAATCAAAATACATTTCGACATATTTAATAACTTATTAAAGTAAAACAACTTACTAAATCAAAACATACTAAATTAAAACAAATTTAATAATTATTAGTGACTTCCTGGGGCCTGTCTTGCAGAGCTAAGTTTTTCGAAGGAAGGCTTAATATTAGAAATAGCCATTCTCAGTTTTGCCGAGATCTATATTTTGTCTTCAAAGTAACCACAGCAGAAAATTCCGTTTCTCAAAGGTAGGATGTTGAAAATCTTAATAGAATGCGAAATGCTCTTGTTTTTAGTGCAATTAAAATCATCCTCTATTCCTGCCCAAAATTCAAATAGTGATTTATTACTAAATTGTCTTTTAGTTTCGCCACTTCTCGTGAAGTCTATGAATTTTTCTTCCTCATCAATTGAGAGCCCTTCAGAGGTCTTATGAAATGGATCCCTAACTCACTCGTAACTTGCTATCAGTTTGTCGCCAAAAAGAAAATACCTTTTAAAATTCTTTGCCAGCATGGCTAAATGATTTTCAGTGGTTACAAAAACAACTTTTACATTTTCTTCTTCAGACTTGTAAGTTTTTGTACAATCATCCACATTTGCAATCATTGTCAGATTTCTTTGCTTTAAATTTCTGCTCCAAAATTCCAATTTTCCACAAAAAGCATTAACTTTATCACTGGTATACAACATATGTGTATTTGCTCCTCGGAGTTGAAGATTCAAGTTATTTAATTTCTCGAATATGTCGACCAAGTAGCTCAATTTCATCACAAATAAACCATCTCGAAAATTCTCGTCCTTCGGTATGTTTTCTTTTTCTTCTAGGAAATGGCGATTTCTTCTCTTAATTCATAAACAGGTTGCAAAAATTTCTCACGTGATGACCATCTTGCCTCGCGATAAAATAGTAAAGCTGAATGTACTGAACCCATGTCTTTACAAAGTGCGGAAAAGATTCTCGATTTCAGGGAGTCTCATTTTTTTATAATTTACTACGGTTACAACCGTAATTAACACAATATTCAGACCAGGGATCATTTCTTTCGAAGCCAAAGCTTCTCTGTGGATCATGCAATGTGTCCAGACCCACTGAAGCGATTTTTGTTTTACAAGTGTTTGTATACCTTGGAATCTTCCGGACATTGAACAAGCACCATCGGTGCATATTCCGACGCAATTTTTCCCATTTATGTTTGCCTAGTTCATGAAATCATTTAAAATAGCAAATAATGCGAGGGCCGTTGTTTTGAGTTCTATTGGTTTTTGCAGAAAAGTAGTAGTTCTACTACTGACATATTATCACAAAATCGAACATAAGCAATTAAATGAGCATCTTTATTACTATCTGTTGCTTCATCAAGCTGTATTGAAAACAATTTGTCACGCAACTTCGAAAAAAGCTGACACTGTACATCTTCAGCTACATCACCAATTCGACGAGCAACAGTATCATTTGAAACAAGTGCGGACTGCAATTGTTTTGAAAAATTATCTCCAAACGTAGTTTCTACAATCTCAATTGCTGCTGGCAAAATAATTTCTTTGCCAATAGTGTGAGGTTTTTTACATCTGGCTATTTTATATGAAACTTGTAAGATTCAATTAAAGATTTTTTATTCACAGACTAAATTTCTTTAAAAAATGATTTTGCTTTTTATATGATTTTAATTTTAATTCGAAGAATTCTCTGGGTTTGTTGACAGAAGGATCGACTCGAATAAGACTGGCTGGAATTGAAACTTGCGTTATCAAACATTTTCCTTCTTCCTATGCGAAAACATCTGCGCGTGCTCGAGACGGCATCGGTCGTGTGGATTCTCTTCCACAAACATTACTTATTTTTTTCTCTTTTTTGTCGTGCTTCTGTTTTATTTCTTTTATTATTTGAAAAAATGTTTTCCCAGTTTCTAAATTTAGCTCACCCTGTCTAGGTTAACTTTCATTAAAGAATTTTTCTACTTTCATATTCTTTTAACGTTATCTCCCTATTTTGCTTTCATTTCAAATATAATATTTAAATTTTCCCCGCTTTCATTCACTTCATCTATTCACTTCCCACTTTGCAAAATTTCAGATGTGGTTTATTGCCAATTTTGGCTCGCTTTTACACTTTTATTCGCAGTTAGCAAAAAATAATTTAAAAACAGAATACAAAATACTCAATATACATTATCGCTGTATACTTTTTATTGTAAGAGGGGGGGGGGCAAGCGAGATGAAAATTATGATTAAAAACTGGGCCATGAATACTGAAAGGTTGAGAAGCGCTGCCACAGTTGTTTCACACACAGATTATATCCTCTTATTTCTGTACAATTATATGCTAAGAGATCGAGAAATTTTACGTATAGCAATGTGCTTGACTTTTATACAAGAAGAAGAGGTCTTGATCCAACGCTCAGAGGAACATACGCTGATCCCTGGGACATCCGTGGGAGCTCCTGTTTTATGGCTGCGGGCCCCTCGGTCTTTGAGCTTAGCATCGACGGCCGAAGGATTTGTGGGACTCCATTACTGACCAAAGGGGGAGTTGAGAGAGGGCGATTTTGTGACTGCCGCTTTGTGGCCTCCCGAACAGCCCTCACCCTCCTCCCTCTCGTGTGTGATGGAATTTTATTTTAAGCCATTGAACGATGTAGAGCTGATGGATGGTAGTTGAATTTGATGCCATTTCCTTCGTCTAATGTCTTCAGAAGATCGATCACAGGCTTTCGTCTTAACTTTGGATAATTCTATTATTAAAAGGCCGCGTGATTTGAATACTGTTTGAGTGATATTTTTATGTGAAAAATGCTTGAAATCACGAACTTTGAGATTTCTTTATTCATATTCTTTTCTGAGATTCTTTAATTAATTTGAAATTTTTATTTGAGCTAAATTTTGTTCAGGAATGCAAATAAACTTGAACTTTTTTTTGTTGTTGTTTAGCTGCTTTCAAAATTTCTACAACTTCAGTGGAAGTTGTTTAAATTTCTGTGCATACCTATTTTAAGGCCGTGAAGAAACTCTGAATTAAGTTTTAAAAAATGGAAAAAAAAGAAGGAAGCTTTGACCAATACATTTTCTTGTGGAATGTTAAGTGCAACTATTGTAGAGAATATTCTTGCTCACTCAGAGTGAAATGCAGGAAATTTAAATGATTATAACTACTTGATGAATATCTGCAGTGCATTCACATAGAAAAGATCGCCTATAGATAGACAAATTAATCTCTTCTCCCTTTTCTCGAATTCAAAGTATATAAAGAGAAAATATTAAATTGCTCAATTTCGAATTTTTGAAGTACTGGGTGGTTATAATTAAATTGACCATACTCCAATTTATGAAGAAATCTTTTTGTGTGACGAATTTAATTGAAACGAAAATGTATACATTATTTGGGCCATGGGGGGGGGCGGAGAAGAAATCTAAAATGATAATTCTAATTTTGAACCCCAAATGAAAAACTGGCGTAAAAGGAATAACAGCAACAAAAATTTCTGAAACGCAGAACTTTATTTAATGATATTTGTTCAATGTGCATTCCATTTGCATCCATCAAAAGGTGTTTTAGCATGTTCAATAGATGTGAGAAATATTTCTTTAAAAATTGCAGCGTTGTTCTTGCATTCAGTTCAAGTACACCCCTTATGCTTTCCTCACAGGAATTCCCGCACGCAGAAATCACTCGGTTTCGGATTTGGAGAACGAAGAGGTCGGAATCGACTCGATGTTCTCCGATGTGAATCCGAGACAGTTCCTCCGCTTGTCTGGCAATATCGGAAGTTGCATGAAACTCAATCGTTTTCCTCTAAAGGCATGGTGAACGATGATTCTATGGCACTGACCACTGGCGATAATTTCTGCATAACGGTCTTGTTGCATTGCATGAAAAGTATCATCGTGGGAATAATAACA
>JAPMOR010016718.1:219-11679 GCA_026543865.1 Argiope aurantia | reverse complement strand
GAACAGGTGTTTCAAATGTAAGGACAACATGCTTTGTGGGAATTAATCGTCCGTCTCGTCGAACATGAATTCGACGAGCGGCGCAGACCCCCTGGGATCGTAATTCTTCCACTAATTCTGTGTCAGAGTGCTGTTCAAGAGATTGTTCCGAGACAACCGCCCTTGAGAAATTCAATGTCTTGTGAAGAGATACTTTTATTGGCCATGAACCTAAAGTTGTTAGTTTACTCAGAGTATCTGCCTGCTTTTTGGATTTCGTTTGAACTAGGAGATCGCCAGAAAGCATTTTCTTAATATCCGATACTTCACCAATGGTAGACAGAATCAATTTATGTACAAGGAAAGGAGAAAGCGCATGAAAAGTTTCATCAGTATGCATAATAAAATAACGCGAGTTTGATGTTGCTTCAGTTGCGCCCATTGAATTCCCGCCATGTTTTCCGTCATCTTTTTTTCAGGGATAATATGCATATCATAAAGGGTTATTAAAAAATCGGAATCTTAATACATTTGCATCATAATACACTATCATTAAATTTTCAAAAAATAGTCAAAGAAAACATCAATCGAAGTACTTAAAAAATTTGTTCAAAATAAATATCTTCGACACCTGTGAAAAGTTGAATTATTCAAACAATACCGTACATGCGAATCAGTTCATCACTTGTAATATCAAGACAAACTTAATGAATTCGTTAATAAAGATCTTCTGCATTTACAGGAAACGTATGATAAATGGAAGAATGTAAGTAACCTCATTCATAAAAGTCAATAGATGTCAAATCAGGTGATATAGTAGGAAATTCAGCATATCCTTGATAGTCAAACTACCTATCAAGGAATTCAGCATCCAACTATCGTCTTACATATGAAATATGATTTGAAAGAGTACTATTTATTTGCGACTAACTTTGTAGAAATACAGTCAAACTTTCCTTAACGAGCACCTGGTATAATGAATGATTCACATAATGATCAAAATAAAATGCAAAAAAAGAAAACTCTCTTAGCGAGCAATGTTTTGCAGAACAAGTGTTAGTTACACACGGTGGTGTCTTAGGCTGGATTGGCATGATCACTCTGTGTTGAGAACTTATTTGAAGAGAACAGTTATGTCTACATGGAAGACGTTTTCGCTGGATAGTATTGTCGAATGTAATTCCCAGGGATTGGGCAAATGCCTGTGGAGACTCAATCAACAAGTTTGTGTTCCTAACTAAGATTTTGGGGCTAAATGTGGAGAGCAAGACATCGATGAATTGTCGGAAGAATATAGCCATAACTACCGAAGAACTTACAGAACTTCATTCTGTATCACAGCAAAGACCTGCGGTGGAGATTTGATATGATGAGGAAGATATAATGAATGGAATAGAATAACAATCTACCCTTGAAATAAGGAATATGCTGAAAGAATGAGAAATGATCACAGCGTACATTGAGAACCATAAGGAAGTAGCTATTCGTGCTTCAAACTCATTTAACTATAATGCCGTGTCTTACCTTCGCCAAATTTTGAAGCGTAGACAAAGGCAAACATCTTTAAAGAATTTTCTCGTAAAAAAAGCATGCATTTTAGATAATAAATTACACTACTATAAATTTACACACACACACACACATATATATATATATAATATAAACATAATTTTTCAAGCAGAATCAATCATGGTCGAAGACAGAGTAGACACTTTCGAATTTTAAACTTCGCTTTTATTCCATCTAAGCCTAATTTATGTACTAGCAACAGCGACGGACTAGCGTCCATTCACAGCTCGGCACAAGAGCGGATGAGCGTAAAAAGGGGCAAGAGAGAGAAAAATAGATTCTGATAGGGATTTCTTTACATGTGCCGATTTAGGTAAAGGGAATTTAGATATCTTTTAAAAGAATGTGCTTGGCTGGATAGTTTTTATATCTTCACTCGGAGCGTGTGAAAGTGCAGATTTAGACATTTTCACAGGGCTTCTGTTGCATTAATGAAATAAAAAAAGGTGGAATTGGATCAGGAAATACATTTTAGAATGAATTTAATATGGGCTAAATTAAGCTAATGATTGATTGATTGATTGATTTGTGAGGTTTTTTGGCGCAAGAGCCACACTTGGCTAAGCTGCGTCATGCAAATGGTAAAATATAAAATCAGGGGTAAAATACAAGTTCAGATAATAAATATTATGTACTAAAAACTCGGAATTTGAAACTTATGAAGTGTGACAGTGTATCAATAAAATTTCAGAATTTAAAAAACATCAATAAAAAAACCACAGAATAAGGAATCATATCGGTGTAGATCATGATGGGCACGATGACTGAAAAAAAAACAGGTATCAGTTACACTAAATATAAGTATAAAATGTAATAGCTTTTAAAAATTTAAAGATATTTGGGTGGTGTTTTTCACCCCCTAAGTCCTTAAGAGTCAATGAAATTGAACGGAAAAAGTGAATACGATGAGAGTTAAAATCAGGACACTCAATTAAAAGATGTTTAACAGTAAAATCCACACGACATTTGGGGCACTTCGGTACAGCTTCACCAAACCGAAGATATTTGTGCGTGAAGCGAGTATGTCCTATACGGAGGCGAGTCAATTTGATGTCAACTTCACGTATAGAGAGAACAGACCACAATCCAATAATAGGTTTGATTGAATGTAGTTTATTTTCGATACGCTGATTCCACGCTAATTGCCAAGTAGAAAAAAAGTATTTTGTCAAGGACTTCTTAATATCACAATAAGGAAGCCTCAGAGACAAAAGGTCTGCTACTGATTTTGCCTCTGAATCTGCCATTTCATTTCCAAAGAGACCAACATGACTCGGCATCCAACAAAAAATTATCTGAAATCCATCATTTTGTAGGGCACGCAAAGTTAATAAAATTTTAATTGCTATAGGATGCATCCGATTATGATGGTGTGAAAGTGTTTCCAGAGAACTCATGCTATCGGTGTAAATTGCAAATTGCCGCTGAATGGATAGTGAGGGATGGATTTTTGGAGGGCAAACAGAATTGCCACCAATTCGGCAGTAAATACTGAACAGAAATTGTGAAGACGGTGGCTCAATGTATCAGATGTAAGTATAATTCCACAACCAACATGGTCGTCTGATTTCGAGCCATCTGTGAAAATTGGGGCAAAAGAAGAATACTGATATCGATGGTGTAGAAACAGCTGTTGCGAGGCAGTCGGTGTAGTTGAAGATTTATCGAATCCAGAGAAGGGATTCAAAAAGGAAAATTGTGGTTTATCCCAAGGTGAGAAGCAAAATAATTCGGTTATTTAGCAGCAATATTATCAAGGTCCGAGTCATGTAGCAGATTTTTGATTCTTTCATTAAATGGAAGGATATGAAATGAACGAGCATCATACAACCGGCGAAAACCGACTGGCAATGCGATTTTACGCACAGGATGCTCTGGCACAGACAAAATTCGAAAGTAATACAAAGCGGACAAGGGGGAGTTGGTGGCAAATAACATACAAACTCTCAACTGAAGAAGTACGAAATGCACCTGAACAGATACGTAAACCAGAGTGGTTCACAGTATCTAGTAAAACGGAAGCACGGGCAGAACCATACACCATAAAACCATAATCCATACGTGAAAGAATGACCGCTTGATAAATACGGAGAAGGGAGGTTCGATCGGCGCCCCTACATGTTCGGGAGAGCAACTTCAAAATATTCAAGGCCCTCTAGCACTTCTTTCGCAGGTTAAGAACATGCGGAAGGAATGTTAGTTTGCGATCACAGATCACACCCAAAAACCGTATTTCATCTACTACTGGAATAGGCGTATTGTGTATTTGGATAATAGGATCCAAATGCGTGCTTATCTTCCGGCAAAAGTGCACGCATCTACTCTTCTCAGGAGAAATGTTATGCCCGTTATTATGGCATCAATCTACCACCTTATTAACAGCATTTTGCAACTGTCGTTCAATGACACTCCTGTTGCTACCCTGGCAGGAGATCTGCAGGTCATCAACATAGAGGTTTCCAAGAACTGATGATGGTAAATGATTCAAGATTTGGCTCAAATGAACGATAAAAAGAGTGACACTGAGGACACTTCGTTGAGGAACACCCTCAGCTTGTATTAAATGATTTGAGTAAAAATTACCGACACGAACACTAAAAGTACGAAGTGATAAAAAGTTTTGTACAAATATGAGTAAATTTCCTTGAAAACCAAATTTAAAAAGTGTTGATAGTATACCATAGCGCCATGCACGGTCATATGCCTTCTCGATGTCAAAGAAAATGGAGACAAGATGGTTCCTTCTAACAAATGTGTTGCGTATCTGGGTTTCGAATAAAACGAGGTTATCGATAGTAGATCTACCTCTGCGGAAACCACTCTGCAACGGGGGGATGCATCCTCGTTTCTCCAATACGTAAATAAGGCGAGCATTGACAATGCGCTCAAAGATCTTACAAAGACAGTTTGTTAAAGCAATCGGCCTGTAATTCAGAGGGTTGGACGAATCTTTGTTGGGTTTTAATATTGGAATCACAACAGCTTCACGCCATTGTCTAGGATACGTTTGCTCAGTCCGTATTCTGTTAAAAAGCAGTAACAGATTGGAAAGGGAAGTTGTATTCAAATGGCGGAGCATGTTATACGTGATTCCGTCTAATACCAGGGCTGGTATCATGGGTTTCAGATAATGCCATTTCCAACTCATACATCTGAAACTCACAGTTATAAGGGAATGTATTTCGGTCATTAAAACATAAAGGCAACCGTTCCGCGCGCTTCTTAACAGCCAAAAAAGCAGGAGTGTAGAAATCGATTGCGGATACTTGTGCGAACGCTTGACCGAGAACATTGGCCACATCTAATGGGTCAGAATACACAATATTTCCCTCATTTAAAATAGGAATGGATGTTTCAGTGTAAATCCCATTAGCAGCCTTTACCTTCTTCCACAAACTTTTACTAGAGATGTTGGAGGTAATAGAAGAAACAAAGGATATCCAGGATTCTCTCTGGCTATACCGGCGAATGCGGCGAGCTAGCGCTCTGGCTCTTTTAAAAGCGATAAGGTTCTCAGTTGTTGGGTACCTTCGAAAGATGTTCCATAATTTTTTCTGCTGTTTGTGACTATCACGGCAAGCTTCATTCCACCACGGTCTGCGAAATTTTTTTAGACGTGGGGAACTTTTTGGAATAGTGGTATTTGCGGCGTTTATTATTATATCAATAACATGTTGTATTGCTTCCGATACGTCTGATGTACTGACCATAGCCTGAGTGATATCTGCCAATTGCATAAATGCAGCCCAGTCTGCTCGTTGGAAAAGGTAATGTTGGGGACATGCAGTCGCATTACCTCCATCAGCAAATGAGACGACAACTGGGAAATGATCACCATTGTATAAATATTTTTCCACAGAAATGTTCATCAATGGCAAGAGTTCAGGTGAGCAAATGGCTAGATAAAGACTATGGAAGGTACGTGTGGGTTCCTGGAAATAAGTCTTCTCTTCATCATTGAGCAAGCAGAGACAGTAGTTAGAAATAAACTGCTCAATCTGCCGCCCACGAGAATTTGTGTTATCCGAACCCCACAATGTACTATGGCCGTTGAAATCTCCTAGTAGAATAAAAGGCGAAGGAATCTGGTCCACTAAATTGTCAAGATCTTGTTGACGTATGATATCATTAGGTGGTAAATATATAGAACAGACTGTGACCAAAGATCTTACATGAACCTGTACAACCACAGCCTGAAGAGAAGTATGCAAATTTAGAAGTGTGCTCGGATACATATTGGATGTGAAGATACAGACACCCCAGAACAGTTGGCTCCAGTGTCTGCATCTTTCCGAACACAGTTATATTCATGTAATTTAATGTCACTATTGGGTCTCAAGAAAGTTTCTTGGACACCAATACAAACAGGATGATACTTGTTAATGATGGTCTTTATATCAAACAGTTTGGGCCGAATGTCGCGACAATTCCAGGAGACGAAGGACCCATTAAGAGAGAGGTTTTGATGGGGAAAGATAATGTGCATTTGTTGGAGTTGCCAAATCTTCGCAACTCATCCCGAGATCATTTTCATCCTCAGAAGGATGCAACTTTATATCGGGGATATTGGGCATGCCACCAAAGATGGACGATAAGTCCTTATGGACAATATCCTGCGTCGCCAGCCCCAGAGCGACAGAATTTTTTGACTTTGCTGCTTTTAGCTTCAATGGGAGATCTTTTTGAGAAAGGCCTCGTTTCGCTAATCTTAATATGAGCGACGATGTTTTTGATTTTCGTTTAGGTTTCTCTCTAGTTTCCTTGGGAGGATCAGGGTTACTGCTGATAGAGTTTTCAGTGTCTGAATGAGAGGTTTTAATATTATCTTTCGTTTTTGTAGATTGTTTAATACAATTTGCACATGAACAATTAGCACAAAACGTTTTTTTAACTACGGAAGCATAAGTAATACCAGGAGTAGGAGTCTGAGCTTGAACTCTACGCCTTGCTTCAGGATAAGTTAAGTTTTCTTTAATTTTTATTGTTCCGATTTGTTTTTCCAGCTGCCAACGCGGGCAGGATCTAGAGTAAGACGTATGATTAGCACCGCAGTTCACGCACTTTTCAGGTGCGACACATTGCTTGCTATCGTGGCCTTTTTCTGCTCAGCGTGCGCAAGTGTCGGTTCTACGGCAATTTAATCTTGAGTGGCCAAATCGTTGGCACTTGAAACATCCGAGTGGATTCAGGACGTACGGTTTAACAGGCAACTTGATATAGCCGTCATAGACATGTTCAGGCAATTTAGGCGATTTGAATGTCAGAATGTGGTGCATTGTTTCAATTATCTCACCATCCCTCTTGATGGTAATACGTTTTACATTTATTACTCCCTGACGTCTCATCTACTCTGTGATTAATTCGATAGGAAGATTGAAAATTTTATCACAGGTAATTACACCTTTGGAAGTATTTAGTGACTGGTGAGGACTGACACTAACTCGAATTGTCGTTAACGCTTTCAGCTTTTGTATATTCTGGGCTTGTTTTCGAGTGTTGACTTCTACCAACAAGTCACCAGACTTCATCATTTTTATTGAATTCACTTCACCAACAGTAGCTGTGATTGCCTTTTGGACTAAAAAGGGAGACACTGTCTGAAAAGTTTCATTTGTATCTGATACTCGCTTTACTATGAAATATCTATCAAAACGTTGTTCAGAATTAGAATTGATATGCACTTTATGATGCCCACTGAAGGGACCACGTTTGGAGGAGCCCATACGATATTACAAAAGATTCGGGTCCGACGTTACCGCCCACCACGGAGCCCAACAAGGGAAGGCAGCCACCGGCTCTGGACATTTCCAACCTCGGTACTTACCCTAGTGCTAATAGGTACCTATACGCTGGGAGTTACCCCCGGGAACAGTGACCACCCTTAACGCCAAGCCCAAGGAGTAACCCCTTCGCTTGATCCCTAGCATACTAGCCACTCAGGTGACTAGGTACCAACTGATTGATACACCGGGGACCACAGTTCACCACCCGTCTAATGGGCCGCCACGCACGGCCAACTCGTGGGGTTTTTGGGGAAGGAAGAACGACAGTAAACAGCAGAAGGTTTAGGGGAGAATAAACCATAAGGGAAGTAAAGATCCCTGGGAACCTCGGGATTGGGACACCCGTACTCACCTATATTAGGTGAGCCCCTGAGGGGCTAAATTAAGCTAAAAATTACGAGATAAATTAGAAGTGAAATTAAAGTTTAAAATATCATTATATATATATATATATATATATATAGAGAGAGAGAGAGAGAGAGAGAGAGAGTGTTTCACATTACGAGTAAGATTTGGGAACAAATTATGATCGTTAAGCTAAAATTCCACTGTTGTGTCAAAAGTCAAAGAGTTTAGACACACTACTATTCAAAACTAATTGAATATATAGGTCAACATTCAGCATACAACTACACAAAACCAAACAAACCAAACAAAGAATTTCTAAAAATGCGATACAAGATAATCAAAAAAAAGAAGATAATCATTATTGATAAGGATTATCTTGTATGAAGAAAGCAATTTTTTTTTTCATTTTTAAAAAATGATAGTTTTTGATTCCATTTTGATTAATGTCCTGTTTGTCTGTTCAAATTATATTCCTTATAAAAGAAAATTTTGATTCCATCTCAAGCTGGTCATAGCTGTAAAACTCTAGATTCAGATTCTGATTCCATCCTAGATGTTCATGAATTCCGTGAATAATATATGAATGTTTATTATTACTTTGAAGTATTCTTTGCACTATCGTTTTAAAATAATAATTCTGAATTGACAGTTTGTATGTTAACATGAGGACAATTTGAAACATAAATAAGTTGAAATACCAATTTCTTCATCACTTCTATAAAGTCTTGCCATTCCTGGGGATGTAAGAATCTTGTAGTTTGCAATCGAAATCGTTCTGGAAATACATTTTCTACAATGTTGCTGGAAATTTAGACTATGAAGTTAATATTCTTTTAAGGCCAGTATTAACGATTACTTAAAATATAACGCATCAACATTTCAAAACGTTTATCGTTACTGAAATATATCATTCTATTGGAAATCTGAATATCACGCACACAACTGAAAGCAAAATATTTCTCTATTATTTCGGTGTTCTACTTGTATTATTTTAAATGTTCAAGTGTCTGAAATTTTGACATAACAAAGGGTCTTATTGAAAATTGAATGCAATAAATGTTTCCATTTGTGATAAGCCTCTTTAAATTTTAAAACATGCATACCTCAGCAGATTTTGTAGGTGGAAGCATGAAACTGTGTGTGCATAAAAGCATGTAAGAGAGACATTTTAATAATACTTTTACGAAATGGGCGATTTATAAAAATTTAATTTAATTCTTTTAAACTTTAAAATTTTAAACTTTATCACAGAAGGGAGCAAACGCCCTTTCATTTAATTGCCAACTTTATTTTATGAAACTTTGTAAATGGAAATGTATTTCTAAGTAAAACATTTTGGAAAATAAACGGTTATCATATTTTTTTCTGTGTCATCCTGTATCTACCTAGTTGACATATTCTGCATTGCTGGGGATTAAAATTCGAAAGTATCGGGTATGAAAACGATACATAAGAGGCTATATTATTTTAAGGGAAAAAAACCTGTTCAAACAGATATGCGCATATTATGTTCGGAATGAGATTCTTTCACATCATGTTGAAATGCATCAACCCATGTACATGTGACCCATGTACATCCCACTAATAATAACATTTCCGCGTAACGCTTGATTCTCTGATACAGTGCCAGAAGCTAATGTCTTATTCAAAGGTAAAGTATTAGAAATTACTATCTATTTTCTTAAAAGTTTTGTGTAGGGTTTTATGCTATTTTTTTTAATTTATGTAATAAATGCATGTCTAATAATTTTATAATTATTTTATTTTATATTTTCCTTTTCTTGATTTTTTTGCCGATAGCGGAGATCATTGAATTTGGACCTTTATAATATATTTGACTTAACGTATATTTAATTACATTAAATATTTAGGTTGTAAATTTATCACAATGATGTAAGTGTGGTTTGTGGAATCATTTGTTTGGGAGCGCAGCGCTATATGACTGCATTAAGAAAATTTTTTATATTTATATATAGTTAACTAGCCGTCTTTGATGACCAGTTTGTTCGTCTAAATTATTGACTCTTTAGATTGTTAAATTATTAATAGGAATGACTTTCTTTTAATAAAACATTTCACTTTGTAATTCGATGAAAACATTTGAATTCGATTAAAACAGTTTCTTAAAAATAACAAATGGAAATCCTACTACGGTTTGAATGAAAGGTAAAAGTAAGTGCCTGGATGTTTTGACGGAAAGTTTGAATCCAAAAAAAAAACATTGTTTCAGATAGTATATCGAATGGAATTAAAAATATTATCAAAGTTAAATGAAAAATTGTACGAAAATGAAATGTATATAATTGAAAACATTTTTTTTTAGTCTTAAGATAAAGCATTTTTGTAAGATAATTGTTTTAAAAGATATGAATATCAAATCAAATGATTATGGCTAGACTAAGATTAATATACTGGCGCCAAAAAGGAAGAAATTTGGGTGCTATTGCTCGCCAAATAAAATCTTGACAATTTTTTATTGCAACTTTAAAAGCCAATTGTTAGCATTTCTATTATACACTCAGTATTGCAGATTTTAGGAGAGATTTTGGACGATTGGCAAAATTTTGATGTGCTTGGCAAGAAACCGTACACTAATCTTGTCTTATCAGGATTTCTTATCTGGCAATGGTTAAGCCTATATTTGCGCTTAATTGAATATTTTATTTGAAACCTAATTCTTGATTTCTTCTACATCTTTTTCCTCTGACTGAATACTTTCTTTGGCGACATAGCGAACTATCATTAATATATATAACTAGTATCTGGGGAGAAAGATTTCAGCTCTGCTCCTCGGCACTTCTCAAGTACAAAGGGCGCATGCTCGAGACTCTCTACACTGACGTCATTTGTTGATTTCTTTGCATGTGCGATTTCCGAAACTGATCGAAGGGAATAACAGCTTTTGTCGCTTTATATCCGAAAGCTATTTGAATTCAAGATTAAATAGGGCGAAACGAAATCCTACTATATGACGATTTGGTTGTTATCTTAAATATCTTATTAAAATATCCATAAAGATAATATGGATATTTTATTTACACTCTGTGTTTGTTACATGTTAAGTTTCTAGTTACGGAAGAAAGATTGATTTATCTTCAAATTTTTAATAAAACTTGAATACACAATTGATATTACGTATTTTTTAACTAATTGTGAATATAGAGACAAAGTTATTTGCATTGTGATTTAAAGTATTGCAAAATATACGATTTTATTATTGTACTTTATTCTGTAATCTTAATATTAGAAATATTCATGATTCTTTTTTCTTTATATATACAGATAAGATTTAATATAATTCCTTTTGCATTACTTTTCTTTCCAAATTAGTTTAGTTTACATAATTTATTGCTTAGTGTCCTGAAAGAGACCAACAAATCCCTATATTTATTTTTGATGGCAGAACGACCATACTGACAAAGGATAAATTCCAGTATCTTTTTTGCTCAAAGATTTCATTCCAAAAATATTTTTAAAAATTGAGTCATAGAATACCTAAAAAAATTAGATTAGTTTAGCTATATTGCCACACTTATGGGGAAAAAAATTATCCAATTTTCGCTAAATCATAAAAGTTATGGAATTAAATGCATGTCGTCCAAATTCCTAATTTAATTAATTTCTTTAAGTTATTTCAAATTCTAATACAAGAGTGTCGACTCGTTGCTTTCTCGTCTTTTAGTGGCTTTGGATTAAAAAATTTGGAGCTCTTTTAGACACAAAAGTTTATTGTCCCATTTAAGTCGAAGACGGCACATAAAAAGATAGAAAAATATGCCTG
>JAPMOR010016706.1:2757-17332 GCA_026543865.1 Argiope aurantia | reverse complement strand
CCGCCTCCTGAGACCTATAAAAGGAGCTGCACTGCCAGAGAAGTCAAGTCATGGCATTTTTCACGTGACTCGTTTGAGCTCCCGATAGCGCTGGCCACCTCCAATCTTTCAGAGCACAAGTCTCCCGACCCGTCCTTTTTAGGATTAGCCCGTGGAAGGGAAGACAAAGAGATGTCCGACGACGAGGAACCGTCGAAACGCCTATGCGTGGACGACGGCATGATCATAGAGGAAAGTCAGACAAACGCAGAGGGATGCAAGGCGTGCAAAACACGAAGAGAACTCAAGGTGCAGTCTCTCCTGACCCAAGACGACCTGAAGTGCTGCGAGGCGAAAATTCATACGATGGAGGATGTAGTGGAACATAGTGACCTGCAGAAAGATGCGCTCTACCAGAAACTCCATGCAGAGAGGATCGGCATAGCAAGGAAATTGGAGCACATGAAAGGTCTGTTCTCTTCTTTATGCCCATGTGAATACCCGGAGAGCTGTAGATTATATAAGGCGGAGAATTTCCCAGCAATTACTAACAAACAAAAATTTCAGACCGTCCCCAAGAGAAAAGCGGCCAAAACCCCGCAAATCCCTCAAGAACAGGTCCCAATAACCATTAAAAATAAATACGAGGAACTAAGCAAAACAACTGATACCCCCCCGAATAATGTTAACGATCAGGAAAAAACAGATAGGTTACCTCCAGTAATGCTCAAATTTAGAAATGATTATGACAAAATTATCGACCTACTAAAATCCGAATCCCATGTCACGGAGGCTAGGTTAGGGAACGACTTTATTGAAATATACACCGACACAATCGCCAACCATGAAAAGATTCAGGAAATACTCAAAAGTAAAAACCTGGAATACTATGTTATCCCCCCAAAAATCCAAAGGCCGGTGAAAGTAGTTATAAGAGGGCTCCATGTAGAACACATGACGGAGGACATAGAAGAAAAGCTAGGAGACCTAGGGTTCTCGGTTCACAAGGTGATCCGAATGACACAGGCAAAAACTCGGATCCCCCTGCCACTGTACCTGGTCGAGCTGAACCGAACGGAGAACGTTAAGAAAATATACGAAGTTCAGACTCTGAGGAACCTGAGAATTACTATCGAAGAGTATAGAGGCAGGAATTCTGTAGCTCAGTGCTACCGCTGTAATAATTTTGGCCACAGAGCCAGTAACTGCAATCTTACGCCAAGATGCCTTAAATGTGGGAAAGACCACGAAACCAAGAACTGCCCCAAAGGAAAAGAGAGAGAGGAGAACCCCTACTGCATCAATTGCAAGAAGCATGGACACCTAGCGGCATACCGTGGATGCGAGAAGTTCTCCAAAATTCACCAGGACAATAGGAACCAGCCCCAAAAACCAGCACAGAGAACTTTCAACGCAAATCAGGCCAGAGCGAACCCAAACATGAGCTATGCCCAACTTTTCCAAAGCAAACCCGAACAGCAGATGGCGCCACGAGTCGTCCACCCGAGTACACCCGTTCAGGTCCCAGTTATCATGGAACAAGTAAATACAACAGAAATCTCGGCTATTTTCGAGGTGATCACGCAGATAAAAGAAATTTTCAGGCACCTACCAAATATCCTAACCCTCGCGAATGATCTCAAAAAAGCAACGACAACGATAGACAAATTGCAAATCCTCATGAGTGCACTACTCATAACAGATAGCACCACTTCTAACTAAAATTCACGGCGGGTTGTCTGAAAATCATTTACTGGAACGCAAACGGGATCAGGCAAAAATTAAATCAGCTAAAACTGTTTATAAATAAGCATAACCCCGATATCTTATTATTGCAAGAGACCCACCTGAGACCCGGTCAAAAAATCTACATAGCTAACTATACCGGATACTATACTTACAGAGCAGAGCAGGACGAAAGCAGAGCCAGTGGTGGTACTGCGGCATTAGTTAAAAATCACATCCCACATCACGAAGTAATACCCCCCAACCTGCAACAAGTGGAAGCCACTATTGTAAAGATTACCCTCAAAAACCTCGATCCCATAACTATCACATCACTATATGTCCCCCCAAAATCAGATCACAACATGCTTCTATTTGATGTCGAAAACATAATACAACTAGGATCAAACAACATTATATGCGGTGATTTTAATGCCCACCACACTACATGGAATTGCCAAACCAATTCACCCAGGGGCATTAATCTCAGACATTTTGTGGATAATGCAGGCCTAGAAATCTTGTTCCCGAATGAACCAACCCGTTATGGCACAAACTCTGCATCCACCATCGACATCACACTGACCAGAAATTTTCTCTATCCATACCAAATTAAATCATTACCCGAAATGAGCTCTGACCATAACCCGGTCGCTCTCTCCTTCTTCTTTAAATACACCATACCAGAACAAAACACCAAAACAAGAACAAACTGGAAAAACTTTAAAAATGAACTAATTTCAACAATATTTAACATTAAAAACATAGACACCCCCGCAGGAATTGACAAACTCACCGAGGAAATAGAAACCAAAGTACAAACCGCCAGAGCAAATAATTCCACCCCGATAAGATTAAAACAACCCTACTTTGACCCACAGATTAAAAATCTGAACAGATAGAAACAAAATTCGTAAGCTATACCAACTGAACAAAAGCCCAGCCCTAAAAACGCAGCTAAATAGACTTAATAAAATGATTAACAAGCTTGATGAAAAACTAAAAGAGGAAGAATTGTCCAAAAAGTTGGCAAACCTGAACAATGAGAACGGCGATATTTGGGATTTTGTGAAACCGTTTAAAAAGAAAAGATACAACATTCCGACCCTTAATGGTCCGGCCAGTGTAGCGCAAACCGACCTTGAGAAGGCAAACTGCTTGGCTGAAAGCCTTGAGACTCAATTTAAAAATAATAAACTAACCCACAACGAAACAGAATCCAAGGTCGAGGAAGTTCTTAACAACTTTCACAACACACAGATGGCGCCACTAGACAATGTAAAACCCAACCTAGATCTTATCCTGCCGTCTGAAATCGTTAAAGAAATTAAAAAACTGCGCGATAATAAAGCTCCAGGTTATGATAACATCACAAATAAAATTGTTAAAAAACTCCCCCCCAACGTTATAATAATTTTCACGACTCTTATACAAAAGATCTTGGAAGTAGGGCACTTCCCAACACGATGGAAGACAGCAACGGTGGTCCCAATTTATAAGCCAGGAAAGGACCCCACAAATCCTTCTAGCTACAGACCAATCTCGCTGCTATCAACTTTAAGCAAAATTGCTGAGAGCGTTATATTTAAAAGATTAAATGAACATTTAATAGAAAACAACACTTTGTGTCCAGAACAATTCGGGTTCAGGCCGAACCTCTCTACGACACATCAACTCGTCAGAGTATCCGAATACATCACAGAAGGATTTGCTAACAAACAGAAGTCAGGTGCTGTCTTCCTAGACATTCAGAAAGCGTTCGATCGAGTGTGGATTAATGGACTCGTATTCAAGCTAATTGAGAATCAGATTCCAGGCTATCTGATTCGAATACTAGAGTCTTATCTCACAGGTCGTTCCTTTAAAGTCAGAATTAAACACGAACTTTCCGACACCAAAAACATTGAAGCAGGGGTACCGCAGGGCTCAAAATTGGGCCCTGTGCTCTTTTCATTATACATTAATGACATGCCCAAGCAATTCAACACAATGTTGTGCTTATATGCCGATGACACAGCAATACTGGCCAAGAACAAAAATCCTAACTACGTGCGTATCGCACTTAACAGACATCTACACAAACTGGAGGATTGGTTTCTGAAATGGAAAATAGAAATCAATGCCTCCAAAACGGAGGCGGTAATGTTTCACAGATCCCAAAAGCAGCCGGACTTCCCAAAGTTAATTATTAAAAATAGTCCCATCCCGTGGTCTCAGGAAGCTAAATATCTAGGAGTAATTTTAGACAGGAAACTTACCTGGAAAAAACACTTTAATTATGTTAGGGACAAGTTCCGAGCTCAGTCACGTAAATTTTTCCCCCTAATAGGTCGGAACTCAAAAATGCATAGGGACATGAAAATGCTTATTTTTACAGCCTATTTGCGTCCAGTACTCACGTACGCATGCCCTGTTTGGGGCCATGCTGCAAAATCTAATTTAAAAATCATCCAGCAACAACATAACCAAATAATAAGAATAATATGCAAAGCCAGACGCTTCATGAGAACTCCTGACATATGCAACGCATTAAGATACAAAACATTCACTGAAACCATTAAACAACTATCAATCAAATTCTTCAATAACTTAGATAACAATAAAAATGAAGCAATAGCCCAAATGAAAAAGTACACCCCCAATATTAAAATCAAAAGACCCCGCAATGTACTACTGCTCTAATAATCCAGGCTAACTAACACTCTGAGTTCTCATGAAGCGACCAACCCACCCCGCTAAGAGACCTCTCTGATTCGCTGACAGAAAACAGTAGCCTAGCCTCTAACATAGACAACTCAACTGCCAAAACCGCCAAAATCTACACCGAGTTAACCAGTTCAGACAATTCAAGACAAAACAACTACTCCCGATTTTTCAAGTACACCTCCTCAAATCCAAAAACCTACAAAATATCTACAACGAAGACACTATCTGCTACATGATAGTAAAAATCGAAAAATATATTCGCAAAACAGTGGGGCAATGTTTCAAATGCCAGTCATTTGCGCATGTCAGCCAAAACTGCAAGATGCAAGAAAGGTGTGTCATCTGCGCCGAAAACCACGACTCACGCAGCTGCCCTCAAAAAAACGCAGAAATAGTCCAAAAAAAATGCGCAAACTGCGGAGGACCACATACAGCATCTTATCGAGGGTGCCCTAAGTTCCCAAAAATTAATAACAATAGAGAAATCCAACAAGGAAAATCATTTGCATCACTCTTCAAAAAACCAAACACCCAGCCTAACCCCGCACCTTCAAAAGCTCCCACCACGCCAACACCTCCAAAGACAATAGAAGCAACAAACCAATTTACAGAAAATAATCAAGACCTCGCCGATATATCTAAACTACTCCATCACCTAAAATCAATAACAGCGGCCATACCGAATCTAAAAGAAGTCCTAGAAAAACTTGATAAAGAAAAAAACATGCAAAATAAACTATTCATTTTGGCAGAAGCCTTCATACCCACCCAAGTATCAATATAAAATATGCACCTCCTGGACTCTCAATTTGTTCTTGGAACGCAAATGGCCTCAAAAATAAAATATGGGAACTTAGGGATTTTGCCGAGAGAATTAAACCTGACATCATAGCAGTACAGGAGACACACCTTCGCCCCACTGACAGGCTTAAAATATCAAATTACACATTCTTCTCAACCCCCAGCAGAACTGGTAGAGGCATTAGAGGCACGGGAATCTTTGTCAAAAACAATTTGGACTACACCCACTACCCCAATCCAACCCTCAGACACATCGAAGCCACAATAATTAAAGTTAAAATCCCGGGAACTAAAGAAGACTCAATAAATATCATCTCCACGTACATCCCTCCAGCTAGTAACTCAGCATTCATGCTTGACATTGAAGCACTGATACAAACCAACTACACAACAATATTAATTGGAGATCTAAATGCCAAACACCGACAATGGAATTGCGAAAGAGCCAACCCCCAAGGTATCAATCTTTTCTCGCTCATCAAAAAACTCAAAATGAAAATAATTGCTCCTGATAAACCCACAAGATACACCGCTACTAGTGAAACAATAATAGACCTTGCCATAGCCAGAAACATGCACTTCACCTCTTCAATAGAAACTCTTACTGACCTCTCAAGCGACCATCTCCCAATCATGCTGCATATCAACATAAACGAAATTGATAAAAAGGATATCTTCAGACTTCGCCCCAACTGGAAAAGATTTAGAGAGCACCTCATTGACAATAGCAACTATACTCAGGAAATTAATTCAGAAATCGAAATAGAAATAGAAGCAAAAAACCTGTCTGACAATATCCTTAATGCGTACAACGTCACTGCCAAACAAATAAAAATAACTTCAATAGAGACCCCACCGGAAATCAAAAAGCAAACCTCCATCAAAAACAAATTAAGAAGAACCTGGCAAAACACAAGAAATCCTGAAGACAAAAAGAATCTAAACAGAGCCCGCGAAAGACTCAGAAAGATGTGGGAAAAACACAACAACGAAATTTGGACAGATAAAATAGAAAATGCATCCACTGAAGATAACTCCATTTGGCAACTGACAAGATCCTTTGCAGACAATAAATTGAAAATGCCCCCTCTGAGAGGAATTAACACCATAGCTTACAGTGATACTGAGAAGGCTGAAGAAATAGCCATTAACCTCCAGGATCAATTTACTACGAACAAAATATCTGATAAAAATAATGACAGAATAGTTAGAAAATCTGTCCGCCAGTTTCTAAAAAACAAACCCACCTCAACAATTGATCCATGCAGCCCAGAGGAAGTAATTGAAGCTATTAAAAATACAAAGAAAAAGAAAAGCCCGGGTGAAGACGGAATCACCAACGAAATGATCAAAAACCTCCCTAATAAACTACTCTTCCGTATTACCAAGCTCATTAACGCCATTCTCAAACTACAATACTTCCCATGTTACTGGAAAAGAGCCATAATCATTCCCATCCACAAACCTGGCAAAGATCCATACAACCCCACCAGCTATAGACCTATCAGCCTCCTATCATCACTAAGTAAAATAGCAGAAAAAATTATACTCAATAGACTCAAACCCTTTGTCGAAGATCAATTAATTCCTTATCAATTTGGTTTCAAAAGTAAACATTCTACTACGGCTCAACTACTCAGAATGACGGAAATTATCAGACAGGGATGGTCTGAGGGACTGGACACAGGAGCAATATTTTTAGATATAGCAAAAGCTTTCGACAAAGTCTGGACAATAGGCCTAATCTATAAAATTATCAATATGGGAATACCTGACTCACTCTCCAAACTTCTTGCCACTTACCTAACAAACAGATCATTCAAAGTAAAAATTGGTAAAAACCTCTCTCACCCAAGACCCATTCAAGCGGGTGTAGCCCAGGGTTCCATCCTTGCGCCTCTATGCTTTAATATTTATATTAACGACATAATCAGAACTACTAGAACACAACTCTATCTATTCGCTGACGACACAGCCATCCTGAGTACCTCCAAAGATCTGACTACAATAGCCAAAGATATTGACAACCACCTCAACAAACTAGAACCATGGCTAATTAAATGGAAAATTAAAGTCAACGCAGAAAAAAGCCAGGCAATTCTATTTACCCATAAAAAGAATAATCCACCAGCCCCCACTCTCAATAAAATTCAGATACCATGGAGAACCGAAACAAAATACCTTGGAATTCACCTCGACCAAAAATTAACGTTTGCACAGCACATAAACAATATAGCGAAGCAATATAAACAAGCCAAAGCCCAACTTTACCCTCTCCTCTGCAATAACTCTAAACTTTCAATAGAGAACAAATTACTTATCTACAAATCACTCCTGAGGCCACAAATTACCTACGCAGCACCGATATGGGGCGCAGCAGCTAAGACCCACCTCAAAAAATTAGAAATTGCACAAAACTCCACACTCCGCCAGATCACCAAAATGCCATGGTTCATTAGAAACACCAATATTAGAAAAGACCTCGACATCCAAACAATAGAAGAATTCATCAAAAAACTATCAACCACCTTCTTTCAGCGAATAGATAGCATGGAAAATATTACAATCAAATCTCTCCCTCGGTACGACCCCAAAAACCCACGCAATAAAAATCGACCTCGCCGCATTATCACCTAAGGGCTGAAGAGAGGAAGAAGCAAGAAGATCATTAACCCGTTGAGTACAGCGCCTGAAGACATAAAGGGTTCCGGCAACAATGAAGAACCGTTACAACAACAGCTGACGATACCCACCCCTCCTACCCGCTCCAAACCAGTCGGACAATAGTCGAATTGCCAGCCTATTCAAGGACGGGGAATCCCCCCTCACTGATCTGTTCCTTATCTTATCTTGCTAAACAACCCAACTTTAAATAACTTCCCCAACCCCATCTTCACGTATTCGAATACTAAGCTCTCTCTTAAGTTAAAATAAGGACTACTAACACCTATTAATAATCCAATTAACCTAATTATTATGCAGCACTCTTAATTATCACACCTCCCTTATTTACTTACTTATTTTTTTTTTCTCTCTCTTCTTTTTTTTAATACTAACAACGCACAATAGCATTAAGTTAGATTAATTTGTAATGTATTTGCCCAGCATTTTTCAGGAATGGAGGTTATAGGCGCTACGCGCCCGGGTCCTCCCTACAAATTCAACATCGGCTGGCCAAAATCTACACTCTTCTGGGTTTTCACAGCTCCATGGACTGGCTCCGCCCACCACCGCAAGAACGCTCCACCATTGGACGACGAGACCCGCACCCACTCCTACACCCCTGACTCTTGATCCGCACAAGGCGACCTGACTCTTCATCACCATACCTTCCCTGACATCGGAACCTACAACGACGCCCCACTACACCAGCCACTAAACCAACAAGACCAGGGCAAGTTATGACGCCAGGGCTGAAAGCTACAAGGACCGTGGAGATAGCCTTGCTACGCAAGGCGGGCGCTCCGTAAAGTTTACCATCATCTAGAGAAGTCAAGTCATTTTTCATTTTCTGTCTCCAGCTATGGAAGGAGACGCACGCTCGGACGACTCTAGCAGCTATATGAGCAAGAGTAGCGGAAAGAGCATTTATCCCGGCACGCTTTGGGAAACTACTGTACTGATAGATGGTATCCAAAAGCACTGTAATTATCTTAAGATGATTTATGAAACATTGAAGGAAGCTAAGAAAAGATTACAAGACTTGGAAGAAGGTAAAAGCGAAAGCTACATAATGACAGAGAATGATAGAAGGAGTTGGAAAGACCAATTCACAAGCAAAATTGCGGAATGTGAAGAAAAAATTAGGAAAGCAAAGCCCTGCATTAGGAGGGACTGTAAAGCACATGATGGGGATAGGAATCTCTGTGCACATATAAACAACTTACAAACCAGTATCCTGCAGCTCAAGTACACTGCAAAAACATTCATGGAAACCCTAGATCAAATGAAGAATTGTAAACTGGATCACACAACACAATACCATGATGACCACACCAAACTCAAAGAGATCCAGGCTGATATTAGTATCAGAGAAGAAGAGTTAGGGGAACTTGGCCCATGCCCCATAATAAATTGCAACATTCATGCTCATGAAAAAATCGAACAGCCCCCCCCCAGAATGTAGAGGAAGAACACCCCCCAGACAACAAAATGGATGTTGAAGAAAGGCCCTTTCAGCCAGTAGACAAAAGGCACACTGCCAAGAGGAAAAACTCGATTGAAAACCCGGACCTAACAGTAAGAAATAAATTCCAAATTCTTGAAGAAAACCCAACAAATAAGAAGGAAATTCCCCCCATCCATATGAAAATAGTAGAAGGATATAACTTAATTCTACAGCAAATTCATCGACGCCACCCAAACACCGAAAATATTTATAATAATGGATTTATCAAAATTATCCCAGACTCAGCAGAAGCAAGGAAAGAAATTCTAGATCTGCTAAATAAAAAGAACGTTGAGCATGTCATCTCTGAAGACCCCACTGACAGACCATTAAAAATCATTATCAAAGGACTGCCATTAGATCAGGACAAAAATGAAATAAAGCAAGAATTAGAAGCATTAAATTTCAACATCGGAAGGATATCCCAACTAAAAAATTTTAGAGCCAAAACTTTTTACCCCATTTTTCTGGTGGAAGTAAAGAAAATAGGCAACTACAATAATATCCATAACATCAAGCAACTCTCCTACATAAGAATTAAAATAGAAACCTACAGGAAGCCAGCTAAAGCTACAATGTGTTACAGATGCGCAGGTTTTCATCACAGCGCCAAGAACTGCAGATGCAAACCGAGATGTATCAAATGCGATGGTGAACATACAACTGCTGAATGCCCCCAGAAAGAAAAAATCCCGGAGCCCACCTGTATAAACTGCAAGAATACCGGACACCTAGCCTCATGGAAAGGATGCCCTGCCTACCCTACCACAGCCCCAACAGCAGGTTACAGGAAAACATATGCGGATACCCTTAAATTCAAGAAAAATTATCCTACAAGAGCCCAAGAAATTGATCAGAATCCACCCGCTCCAAGACAGAGACCCCAATATCAGCATCGAACACCTGATGTCACCCCAACTTTAGAAGCCCATAGCCCATTAACCAACATTAATGAATTAAAAGAATTATTAGAAGCATGTAGAGAAATAAGAAATCTGCTGAAAGAATTCCCTGGTCTATTAACTGCAGCAGTGAAATTAAAAGAAGCCAAGACAAAAGACGAGAGGAAACTGATTCTCCTCAATGCACTGTTAGAGTAAGTCTCAAACCATCCGCCCACCTGCCTAATGCTAGCTCCTGATTCGCCATCTCCAGACAATAGATAAACCGCCATCCGGGCCAGCTCTTCTGAAAAATGTTGTCAACACGGCAACGGCAACGTCGTGATGTTTCGGAGTTCCGCGATGTGACAAAGTGGTCACGAGCACCTCCACATCATAATTTGGAATATTTACTTTAATTTGTAAGTTTAGGGAAAAGTTAAAATTTAATTGAACTAGTTTGGACGAGCGCAATAAAGCTCTAACGTCATGAAATTTGGTATTTAATTTATAATTATTATGATTTATGATAGAATTAATTAATGACAATAGTAAAATATTATTTTTGGGATAAACTATAGGGAGATTTAATGGAATTACGTTGCACGATGCCTTAGCTATGGGGACTGTATTAAAAATTTATTTTTCTGAAGAAAAAATTTCTAGAAATTTCACGCGTGTAGCTCATCGTAGCTATCTTAGGCCAAAACAGTAATAATTTTGAGAATTTTAAGCCTCCAGATTGGCAACTGAGTTATGAGGTCCTCAGCTTTTTTACGGCTGGGAAATTTATATAGATATTATCTATTGCAGCTCTAGGTCTTTTCCTAGAGCTGGGTAATGCAGGATCATATGCAGGTAAATTCAGTAACTCGTTGCGAATCTGGGGTAATTTTTCAAAGAACTTAATTGACGTTCTTTTAATATATTCCGAAACAGGTTCAATTTTGAGGTCGTTATGCAATACTTTCCTCCTGATATACCAGGGGGCGTCAACAATTCTCATCAGGTGCTTGTTTTGAAAAACTTGCAATTTCTTAATGTTAGTGGCGGAAGTGGCCCCCCAAATTTGGGAGCCATACATTAGAATTGGTCTTAAAATAGCTTTGTAGAGCAGAAGCTTGAGCCTAATCGATAGCTTGCTCCTAGGAGAAATTAAGCTGTTGAGTTTAATACTCGTTCTTGTAGCTTTGGTGAGGGCTGCTTTAATATGACTATTAAAGCTTAATTTTGCGTCTAAAATTAACCCTAAGTATTTATACTCATTTACAAAGGGGACGGGTTGGCCAAAAATTTGGATTGGGGCTAAGTCAGGCATTATCAGTTTATTGGTAAACATGAGGCACGCGCATTTACTTGGGTTGACTTTTATTTTCCAGCCGATGAGCCAGCACTGTAAAATGGTCATGTACTGTTGAATGTTTGATATGACTATGTTTGGATCCCTATGCTGTGTTAGGATGGCGGTATCGTCTGCAAAAATTGCTAAATGACAATTACTAGCTCTAGGTAGATCGTTAACATAAATGTTAAAAAGAGTTGGAGAGAGTAAACTTCCTTGAGCACAACCGCTCAGTATTGGTCTGGGGGAAGACATTACATCATTAACTCGCACCCTAAAATTACGAGAAAGTAGGTACGAGCGTAAAATTTTGACAAATTGTGCCGAAAATCCAAGTCGCATGCACTTGAATAAAAGCCCTTCGTGCCAAATTTTATCAAAGGCTTTGGCTACGTCCAGAAAAAGTGCACCTGTGGTTTGAGACTTCACAAAGCCACTGTGAATCAATTCTGTAACACGAACAAGCTGGTGATTCGTCGACAAGTTTTTACGAAATCCGAATTGTTCGGAAATTAAAATATTATTGTCGCTGAGAAATTGATTCAGGCGTTTTAGAAGCACAGATTCGTACACTTTGCTCAGGCTACTAAGTAGCGAGATGGGACGGAAATTTTGAGGTAAAGTCAAATCAGAGTTTGGTTTTGGAATAGGGACAACCACAGCTGTTTTCCAGCAATCGGGGAAATAACAAAATTCCATTAATTTATTTATAATGAAAGTTAAGTATAAAATAAATCTAAGGGGGAGGTTTTTAATCATGCGATTTGTTATTAAATCCAGACCTGGCGATTTGTTCGGCCTAATGTTCTTCATGAAGTCCATTATCTCACTGGGCCTAACGGGTTCAAGGTTGTTTACATGTGCACGTGTAAGGAAACTCTCCAGCTGATCTGTGACGAATTTCGTCAGTGGGGGGTTCGCCAGCCACGTGTCTGAGTGGGGGGCGAACTGGTTCTGAAGGCTATCAGCCAAAACTTCCGCCTTTTCGATGGGAGCGAGGGCGAGTTCCCCCGTTTCCCCCCTAAGTGGGGGGATCGGAGAGAATGGTTTTCTGAGAAGAGACGAGCGGCGCCAGAGGCCACGTGTATCTATGTTCACTAATTGCTCTTCTCGCCGGCGCTCGAAGTGACCTAGTTTTAACCCTTTTATCTCATCCTGGGTTCTGCGAAGTTCCGCTCTCACTTGAGGATCGCGAGAGCGCTGCCAAATTCTTCGCAGGAAATTTCGCAGTTTAATTTTGGATTGGATTTCTAAAGGAAGCTTCTCTGGAGGTTTATTAAATTTTGGTTTTGAGGCTTCTGCGAGCGCCTCCGTTAGAATTTTTCCTAGACTTCCAACTGCAAATTCAGCGTCATCATTGCTATTAATTTTGAAGGGGGGAAGGGGTTTTGAATTTAAAATATGCCGAAAGTTCTCCCAGTTGGTGGAGAATTGTGCTGGTGAATTTAGAGAAAAAGTTCCAGTATTAAAAGTCAAAATTACTGGAAGGTGATCTGAATCTAAAGAATTTAGCACTCTAATTTGAGAGTGGAAAGGAATTCGCTTTAATATTGCGAAATCTATGACGGAATCATAATTACTAACTTGATTAATGTGGGTTGGAGAGTGGGGCGCCAAAACATTGATTCCGTCCTGCGTTGCAAGATAATTAAACAATTGTGCTCCATATCTCGTGGTTCTGTGATTATTCCAGGCGATATGTCCTGCGTTCATATCGCCCGCAATGATGACGTTCGGGCCTAAATTTAAAAGTTTTTTCATATCCTCCAGAGGAAATTTGCACGAACTCCCAGATCGTACGTATGCTGACACAATTTTGAGAGGGGGGATATTTCCTAATTTAACCTCAATAATTGTCGCGTCCATCCTCTCTAAAACGGGAGTGGGGATGACGTGATGTTCAATTATTGATTTCACATAAATGCAAGTACCTCCGTAAATGCGCTGACGATTAAAACTATCTCCGGATCTACAATTTTTGTAAATCCGGTAATTAGCGATTAGGGGTGTGTACTCCGGGGGGAGTAGGGTCTCTTGTACCAATAACACATCAAGATTTTGCTCTGATACAAAGTCTCTCACCTCAGCGATCCTGGGCCGCAGACTATTTGCGTTCCAGGTGCAAACTTTAAGATTATGCAAGTTTATTATATTGTTACGATTGAACGTTAATGTTGGGGGCCGCAACTAAGACTGACGTATTCGCTGAACAAAAAATACGCCATATCAGCACCGTGGGATGCAGCACGAATTGCTGGTAAAGCTTTTTTATAAGCTTGGAGTAGAAGAGGTGCATCACACCAATCTTCTCTCATTAGTAATGCTAATCCTGAAAAGATGTCGGTGAAAATTTTGGTATTAATTGCATCCACTGGGACCGACTGATTTTGAATAGTGGGTTTAGCAGCTGATGAGATTTTTTCACTCTCCACTGGGGTCTCTAATGAAGGGAATTCTGACTCTGAATTAGTCAGAATTTTTGAAAACGACACATTCTCTTCCACTTTTCTGAAATTTTTGAGAGGTCGTTGCGTCCTGGGTAAATCCCATATGGATTTTTTGGAGGGGTGGGATTTTTGGAAGTTAGTAGTGGTGTTGTTTCTACCACTTGGTCTAGGGAATCGGGGGCATTGGCGCCAGTTCGCCGCATGATCTCCTGCACAGTTTGCACATGTTAATTTATCCTCATAAGCTAGAGGACAATCTTTAGCTCTATGAGGTCCTGCACATTTTACACATTTAATTGGTAGTTTGCATGCTTCAGAGCTGTAGAAGAAGCCCTGACACCGCCAGCATTGAGAAGGCCCCTTCCTTCCTCTGTAACGCTCTACTGAAATTTTGGTGCCAAACATTTCAGTCAGAGTGTAGACCGTTTCTGACAGAGGGCCGTTTGCAATTTGTGCATAGAATAACGGCATCGGTGACTTGGTCTGGAATTTAGACAGTTGAGTGATACTAACAACTGTGAACCCT